>JADLZK010009892.1:0-177136 GCA_015847255.1 Hyparrhenia diplandra
ACAGTTCAGTCCTGGCTGCTAAACCGTGTGTCCATTTTATTTTTCCAATATCGTGGAAAAAAGCTGTACCCAATAAGGAAATCAAATAGAAGCAAAATTGAAAGGCAAGCTCTAATATTTTGGACGATCACTATACTAGAGGTATGGTCGTCGCTTGCGATAATACAACTGCAGCTTGGCCACTAACCGATAGTTATGATGCATCAATATCATGGCTCTGCAAATGACCGAGCAGTGTGGAACATGCTTGATATCACTACCGGTTGGTGGTGGCTGCTTCGACTGGTTGTCCAATTGGAAAAAAACCAACCAGAATGAGTAGTGTTGGAAAAAAAAAAAAAACTGTAGCCCAACCCACAACATTACCTTTTTGGGTGGGAGTCCAGCAGGTGGGACCAGGACTCACCCCATAGGCTCTTTTTTCCCCCCTTTTTGTCCATTAACACCACAAGTTAGAAAAAATTCATTGTGATTAACTAAAAAAGTTAGAAAGTTCATTTTGGTATTTCTTTCATTGCAGGTGAAAGGATAATAAGAGTTCGGACCTCGGGCTATATTATTACCTGAGGTATTGGGAAGGAAGCACAAATGTTTAAAGGAATTTTGGTGGTTTTGGCATATTCTCTTTTTTCTCTTTTGCGCACTTGTATCAGTTAGCCATAACTATGTTTTCATAATGTCCTAATTTAATAGTTTAGATGCAATTGAGAGTTCATATATTAATTTTTTTATGTTGCATAGGTGGGTAATTTGTGGCGAGGAGCCAACTATGGTGAGACTGTTTGGTGTGCGTGCTGCTCTCGCGCGTTGGTTGTAGTGTTTGGTGTCTGCATAATAAGAACAATTATATGCATCTGTTGATGGACTGTTGATGGAAAAGACTTAGATATTATTAATATATTTCCTTTTTTAAAAAGTCGCTAGAGTCTTAAGTAACGCCTCACGTAGTAATACTGAGAGTTTTTTAGGTTTATTCAAGCGTGTCTCTTAAAAAAAATCAGGTTCTATTAGCCTCGAGTAGTAATAATAGTAAGACTACTGAAATTTGAAGAAAAAACGTACGATTGGAAGTGAGCACTCTTTGGTACAATCATGATGTATAGACACTGAATGTTGGTTCTTTTTTCCATCAACTTTGTTTGGCTCCACTATGGGAAGCGGACACATCGAATCATCTAGTAGCGGACCCAGGGGCAAGGTTCCCGTGCTACAGCCAAGGTCTGCCTACAAAAACTCAAATAGACTTACTTCGTGAGCTATAAAAATAAAGAGAAAAAAAATCCATTGGCCCTTTATTACATGGTTCAGCTCAGGCATTAGCAGATTTCTGGGTCGCTCCTGATTTGCACCCGATTCTCATCTTTGTTATCTCAAGTCTCGATTATATCAAATAGGGCACGAGATTGTAGTAGCCTATGCATGTCATCGTAATCACTTGATTCTTTTTAAAAGTGGGTTAAATGATGTGCGAAGTACTTGTCTAAGCTTGCATGGTCT
The DNA here is from genome assembly GCA_015847255.1 of Hyparrhenia diplandra. Classification (NCBI taxonomy): domain Eukaryota; kingdom Viridiplantae; phylum Streptophyta; class Magnoliopsida; order Poales; family Poaceae; genus Hyparrhenia; species Hyparrhenia diplandra. Next base: position 1,498 of record JADLZK010009892.1, read on the forward strand.
AAAATTTGCCCCACAAATTTAGAAACTTCCATATATATGGTTGGCTAACTTTAGCCGTTAAGTTTTAGAAAATTCATATCATGTAATGAAGCTGACACCGATAATATTCTCAGCTAGATTGGTCACTGCTTCCTTCATCCTCTGTCTCTTTTCAATTTTGAGCAAATATGCAGTATTTCTGACAAAGTCACGCTGTCCTTGATCTGTTCAGTTTGTAGCACGATACTGCTCTAGGCATTTTACTTGTAGCAAAATTACTAGGGTGATAAGGTCAGCCTCTCTCGGACGACGATCCATTAGTTCCTATGTTACCCTCCAGTGTTTTCAATGCTCGTGTTTTCTAGATTCTTTTTTCCTATTCTTCCAAAAAAAAAGGTCAGCCTCACTTCCACTACCTGTGTTCCATTCATGAAAACAACTATCGAACTCATCTTCACCTTTCAATCTTCGTTCCACAGTAAATTAACCTGAAAAAAGCCGCAGCATGATTCCTTGCCACTTCCGGTAATAAAGAAGTGGCATTAATAATCAGCTAGTAGAATATTTGCGATGTCTTTGTTCCACCACTGCTGAGAGCGCTCCTTAGCATAAAGTAAACCTGCTCCCTCCTGATCCTCCGTTCAGCGCTTCTTTTCCCTGAAACTGAAACATCTATCTCTGTTCGGCATCTCGCTCAGACAGGGTGAAAGCTGATCAGACACGTGGGTTACAATAATGACACCGACAAGGGCATGGAAAGCACTGGATCGACCACAACCACACCCACTAGGCCACCAGGTACATACATACGAGTACATGTGGGATTCGCCATCGCCGTCGCCCTCTATAGTACACGATATTGCCGTTGTCGCTTTCGGCTCTTCCATCTGCAATTCAGAATGGCTCTATTCATATCCATGGAATTGGAATCGATGTTTGTTCAGAGATGCAGTTAAGCGGGCTATCTATCTAGTCGTTGGACTACAATACGCAGTGTAGTGTTAGGGTTGTACGCTGTAGCTTGTACTCCCTCCGTTCGCCAATCATGCACGGTTTTACTGTATAACCGTATTTTGGCCTGCCGTCTTTATTTACTTTTTTTAATAAAATTATCACTTTTTTTATAACTTATTACATTCACTAAAAAATATTATAATGGCGTTTTGTTTTGTTTTATAATTTACATAAAAATTTGAATAAAGCGAAGCAATCAAACCGCGTTTATATAACAAAAAGAATTCTAATATGAAACGGAGGAGAAATACTGTGCGTCTGTGCCATGGGGTGTTCGCAGAGTCCGCGTAGCACTGTAGTGCGATGAGGTCACCGGCGGGGTTTTACGTTCGGTTTACCGCGGTAAATCGCGTAACTGTTTTTCTGCAGAAGCCCGAAACGGGTTTGGGGCAACGTGCGGTAAAAAATTCAAATTCAAAATTTGAAAGTTGAAAAAATAGTGAAAAAATTGTGTAAAATAGTTCGTGATTTATAGAGCCAATGATTGTAATACTTTTTCAAATTTGAGTTCGTTTTGGTATAAAAAATTTGAATTGAAATTTGAAAAAAAAAAAAGAAAAAATACAGTAGGCCCATTAAGGCCCATTAAATCATGAATCATGAAGGAAAAACATACCAAACACACTCCAAATTTAAGTAATTTTGACATCATTTGGATTCTACAAATCATGAAGTATTTTTAGAATTTTTTAGCATTTTATAAAAAAATTACATTTTGAATTTTGAAAAAACGTTCAAAAATTGCTTTCAAACCATTTCATTAAAATCAGCTCCAAACCGGGGCGGTATAAATTCAAACCGTAAGGTTCGGGATTTTTACGAGCATACGGAAATTTTGAATCCATTTGAATTAAAACCCAAACCGTCCGGTAACCGGCGGTTTACCGTCGACCGGGTAAAAGCGAAACGGAGGACGGTTTGGTTAATCCGGTCGGTAAAAAACCTGGTCTCGGCCAGTACAGCGTGGGGTTCCTTTCAGGACCATTACTCTAGTCTACTAGTAGGAATCTTAGGAACAGACGATTTTCACAAGGCCGGCAAGAATAAGACACCCCAGATTTCTTCCTTTGCAGAGACACTGTTCCAATCTTTCACGAATAAATTTCGCTGTGTTCCTTTTTCTTTCTGAAAAGATAATGTTTTGTTCGCAGGGTGCAACAGAGATCAGAAATACAGAGTCTTTCTGGTTGCATTCGGCAGCAGCTTTTCTAGCAAGTGGATCCGGTTGTTTTCACCCTGTCTTTTTCTTTTTGCAGGATTGCTGGCCTCCTCCTGTGGCGTGCAAATTTCCACGTAAGCAAAATTAGAGAGACTATGCTAGTATATATCTGGTGACATGAGCTGCGTGTGATGGTGCGTCGAGTGTCGAGGCCCTATCACTTTTTGAATGGTGATGCCTTTTCATGCGTCCTATTGGCATCAAAATAATGATGCTGTACCGTTTTTGATGAGACCCTGCCGCTACCAAGCTACTGTGAGCGTAATGAAAGGTTATGATCCGTTTGTTAGGAAAAGGGCCTCGATTAAGACTTTGATTCAATCCATTGCCATTTGTTTATGACTCTCTTTATTTTCATGAAAAAGATTTATTATCTTGTTGTTGCAGTGCAGCGAGGCATGCATTGAGCTAATAGACACGCACAATGATTAAACTTTAGTAGGGTTTTTTTTTTTTACAGCAAAGCTTTTAGTACGTAGTTATAAGTAGTTCTACCGTTATATGTCTCTAGTGGAGACCTTTTCATTTGTCTAATGGGTGAGTAATCGTCACTACTTTTTGCTCTCTTTTGGGTGGGTGTTCTATATACTTACTTATTTACGAAAAGAAATGACCGCCCCGCCAAAGATATGGTTGGATTTTGATTAGAGGACTTGTTTTTTTCCGTTTAAGCCTTTTGTTTTCGGTCAGAGTGGATTCCATGAGAATGGAAGACGCATTAAACTTGGACCATGATACAGTCGAAAGGTTCAACTTCCGTTGTAGTCTAGCTGGTTAGGATACTCGGCTCTCACCCGAGACCCGGGTTCGAGTCCCGGCAACGGAAACTTTTTTTTTTATGTTACGCACCTGTTTACGGGCATGCGGCTCGCGGCTTTTTCTGCTGTGCCGCCGGCTGACCGGCGTTCTGGCTGGTGGCTACAGGGAAGACCGAGTGATCGACACAGGCCTTTTAATACTGGAGGGCTCCCGTGCAAGCCCAAGTCTCCAGTCGGGCCCAAATACGATTCAATTGCTGCTTCGGTAACAGCCCAAACTGCGGGACAATTGTTTTCATCTTCCACTTTTTGTTCTGGTTTTGCTCTCTGCATACTGCAGTCGAAGCATGATTGCAGAAGTTCAGCCAAGCTGGACAATGCAGAGAGCAGACAGGGGAGGGACAATGGTGAGGGGTACAAGTTGATGACAGTGATGACAGTCGGAAACGCTCGTCACCGCGAACCAGAAAAAGCACGCATACAGGGTTGCCCTCCTAAATCCTAGAAACACCCTCCCAGGAATGTCAGCACATGTGCCAATATCAAATCAAAGCTTTTCACGCATGAAAACCTACTCATCCGGCAGAGCAATTCAAGCATCAATCAATTCATTAAAACTTCCACAGAGCAATTCAAGATTCCAAGCATCCATCAATTCATTAAAACTTCCGCAGAGCAATTCACGATTTCAAACATCCATCGATTCACTGAAACTTCCGAGACATAATGAGACAATGTTATTAGTTCGATCCTGTCCTGCTAGAAGGCAACTAAACTTCAGAGACCATGACAATTGGCATTTGCCAGATAGAAGCTAGACACGAAAATCTACTTATACTACTGTAACTAGGCAGCAGCAATCAGCAGCATGATTGAACGGGAGAGCTCAGTCGAACACCTCGAAGGCGCGTCGTACTCAGAGCCGGAGATGGCGTCGGCCATGACGGCGGCCGGACTGAGTTGCCATCGGCCTCCAGGAAGAGACGCACCAGGTTCTTGGAGAAGCCGCTGACCAGCGCCGCGCCCTTCTGTGCCGCCACCACCGGCATGGAAGCTTTCGACGTCCCCACGTTCCAGAACACCACCTCCGGCGCCGTGAACCCAGCGTCCATGAACCGGCTGCTGATGCCCTGGTACTCCGTATCCCACGCCGCCGCGGGGCCGGCCCCCACCGTCGAAGTCCATGTCGCTCAGCACGAACACCCTTTTCACCATCATGTCGCTGCGCAGCCGCCCGCCACCGCCGTGCTCGGGATCTTGTTGAACACGCCCTGCAGGTTGGCGCCCTTCTTGCGCGTACCCAGGGTCGCCACCAGCGGCTGCAGCTTCTCGCGAGGTTGGTGCCGTCCAGTTTGTGCAGATGGTGCGTCTCGTCGAAGGTGATCACCCTCCCCTTCCACGGCGCCTGGCTCAGCTCCGAGATCAGGAGCCCCAGCGCGACGGCTGCCGAGACCGCAGGGTCCGTGGCGGCAGTACCGGTCATGAGCCCGCACACGGCGATGCAGTTGTTCAGCCGGCCCTCGGTGGCCAGGACGTACACCATGCTGCGCCACTGGGCTCCGCGGCCTCGTCGTGCTCCCCCCCTTGAGAGCCGCGGCGATCAGCTCGTGAGGCAGCACCGCGCCCGCAGCCATCCCTCGCGTGGCCCGTGCGCACCTTGTCGAAGAAGCCTGACACGCGGGGCTTGTCGCGCTTCTGGAACGCCTCCTTGTACCTTTGCATCGCCACGGACGCCACGCGGTCGTACGGGAGATCGTCCAACATGCCCGCGCTCATGTACACCTCCGGGAGCTCGAGCGCCCTGCGCAGCAGCACCAGCACCTCGCGGCGGGGAGACGATCGCGGACGCGGTAGCTGTAGTGCTTGTCGGAGAGGTTTGGAAGTAATCCTGCGTCGACTCGCGCGGGAACATGCGGCGGGCGATGGCCTCGCAAAATCAGGGTCGAGCGGTCGTAGGACGAGCGGGCGACGGGCACCACTTGGCCGCGAGCCCGATCTTGGATGTGTCCCCGACTCGCAGGTGTTCGACGTCGGACTTGAGCATCTCGGCGAATGTGTCGGCGACACGGTCGTAGAGGTGGCGGAAGGCCTCGTCGGAGGCGTAGCGGACGAGCGCCACCTGCGCGAGTTGCGCCTCTTTGTTGAGCTTCTCCTTGGCAGCCTGCGCCTGGCTGACGCCGTGGCGGCGCTTCACGGGATGGCGACTGTTGCCATCACCCTTGTACTCGTCCTCGTCGCGGGGGCCGTGGAGGGCGAGGTAGAGGATCTCGGGGAGGTCCTTGAGGCATCCGAACCTGGCGAAGAGTTGGCGAGGTTGGCGGCGAGGGTGAGCAGCGGGTGCCGCGCGTGCATCCAGAGCGCGGCGGCGTAGAAGCCGTCCCTGTCGGACTTGCCGAGGCCGCGAACGCCCCGGAGGTGGCAGACGAGCTTGAGGGCCGTGCGCGTCGTGGGACCAGGCCTCGTCGAGGAGCACGGCGAGGTCGGCGTCGGAGGTGACGCCTGGGACGACCTGGAAGAAGAAGTCGACGCAGGGGTCCCCAGGGAGGCGTACGCTAGCGGCGACGCGGACCGCGCTCGCCCGTCCTCCGTCGACGCAGGCAGGTCTTCGTCCATGGGTGAGGGGTGAGTTCCCATCGGAGGGAGAGGTCGGGGATGAGCTGTGGATCGGCTTCGGCGGTAGCTTGGCATCAGCGATGAAAACGATTGGAGGGGCCGACAAAGGGGGCGGCGGCGGCGGCTGAGGCCATGGCGGCGGCGGTGGGGTTTTGCGATCGACGCGAGATCGAGGGGAGGGAGACGAGGGTTGCAACTTTGGAAGCCTGGAAGAAGTAGGAGATGAGATTGGGTCGTCGTGTGCGGATTGGAACCCGAGATTTATGGGACGGTGGGGGGGGGGGGGGGGGCGGCGCCGCGGCGGCTTCAGTAGCGGGCAAGAAAGGCCTGCGGAAACGATGCATGATGCAACCGAGTTCATATCTGGGATCCTCTGTGAATATTGTGGCGCTGGTGTTTACATGTACTGTGTGGCTCCAATCAAAATTTCAATTTCTTCGATAAGTTGGGTACTTAGGGATTGCTGAAATATTGAAGGAAATTTTTTGAAAAAAAAAGGTGTACAAGGGCGTGGGCAATATGGTTTATACTTTCTACATGATCCTATAGTACTATAAACATGTCAGCTGGCATTGTATAAAATAATTGACAAGGCATTTAAAGGCTTACAAAGGAAATCGTGGGCATTAAGGTCCGTCTTAATAGGATTTTCATAGGCGTTTAAATACGCGTTAAATAGTGTAATAATGGCATCATAAAGTCCACTTTTGCAAGAAATATGAGGAGAGAGAAGAAAATTTTTCATCTTGGTGAAACTCTCTTGACACCTAATACCAACTCTCTATGAGTCATGTGGAATTAAATGCATATGAAAACTTTAGAATGAAACTTTACATTGAGGGAGGGTGTTTCATGGGGTTTCATTTCATCTTGTAGTTTTTGGAAAGAGTGCAATGAAACTCTCCATGAAAGGCCTTTTTTAAATGCACACATTTGAGTAGTAAAATGTACCTTTCACTGAATAAAATAAATCAATTTCTACCGCAATTTTTTTATATATACGCTTTTTTTTTTTTAACTTCTAGTACAGCGTAGATGTCTACAACATACGCACATTATTTTTTTATAAATACACGTGCATAAATTATATTCAAAAGAGCCCTCCGAAGAAGATTTCCAAAGTACATCTTGTTATCTATATGGAAACGATGCTTACCATTTTAAAGCAAAATCTTTGAAAAAATTTATAAAAATAGAAAAAGTGAGCACCGCATAAAAGTCGAAGACTTTGAACATGGGTGGTAAAAGCTCCTCTGACTTAAAAGGCGTATACTACGTCCGGGCGTATTTGTGCGATGCCTATGCTATGACAATTAGAAGATGGAAAAAGTCACATTACCTCCCGAAACTATCACATAAGTTCACTTTTCCATCTCCTCACCTTTTTCCCTCGGACATATCACCTCCCTCCCGACTTTTCAAACCATGCATTTTACCTCCCTCGGCCGGTTTTGAAGGCGGTTTTGCTACAGTAACCACAGGTTTGCTACAGTAACCGTGGCAAATTTGTTTACAGTACCAGTGCCTTTGTCTTTTTCTTTTTTTAAAAAATTACGGTTGAAATCTTTAAAAATCATAGTAAATCATAGAAAAAATCATAAAATAAAAAATCTAATTTTTGTTGGACTCCACATGAGTAGATCTACACAGTGAATATATAATATGGTATACTTTTAGTTCAACAAAATAATTATAGAAGTTGCGACCATGAATTATTTTTAATTAATTATATATTCACTGTGTAGAACTTTGTACTAAAGCATATCATATTATATATATTCACTGTGTAGATCTACTCATGTGGAGTCTAACAAAATTGGATTTTCTATTTTATGATTTTTCTATGATTTTACTATGATTTTTTCAAAGATTCAGCCAAATAAAAAAAAAAAAAGACAAAAAACCTCGTAGCAAAAAACTTTTGTACTAAAGCATATCATATTATATATTCACTGTGTAGATCTACTCATGTGGAGTCCAACAAAACTAGATTTTTCATTTTATGATTTTTCTATGATTTACTACGATTTTTCAAAGATTCAACCGAATTTAAAAAAAAAGAAAAGACAAAGGCACTGGTACTGCAGCAAAACCTGCTGGCACTGTAGCAAACCGCCTTCAAAACCGCTCGAGGGAGGTAAAATTGGTTTTGAAAAGTTGAGGGGAGGTGATTTGTAATGGGTTTTGGAGTTGAGGAGCGAAAAAACTTCGATGATAGTTGGCGAGGAAATGTGGACTTTTTTCCTTAGAAGATCCAGCGGAGGTGCAGGCGTGCAGCCTCCCGGAACAGCCCTAATTTTTTCCATGAGAATTAGAGTAGAAGGCCCATAAGATTAAGAACATTTTCAGCCCATATGATCGTGAACTTCTTTTCTCGCTGTAATGCGGCCAGTTTGCTGCCGCAGCGCCACGCGCAAAGCCTACATCGATCCTCCTCCCTTCTTTTCTCCGTTTCCAGTTTTCTTGTGATGAAAACATTAGCCACTCACGTGGAAACTCTGAAGCAACACTTGGACGTTTTACACTGTTGCTTTTAGTGGCACGGAAACCAGTAAAATCTCTATAAACTAGTTGAACAGACAATACGATTATACTATAGTTAATATATTGCTAAAATTTTAAAGTCGTGATTTAAGCATCTTGTTGATTTTAAATGAAAAAAACTCAAAACTAAAATATTGTATATACCATATCGAGACACAACTTTTTATTTGAACTTCGTCTTGGTTGGACTCCGTATGAGATTTTTTTTTTTCTGAGGTCACCCCTTAATTCGTGTTTAATATGTTATTGAGAACTGTATCAGTTTTTTTTTTTTAAATTTTTAACTATTTAATGAATTAAATAAAAACTCAAAATATACAAGGTTGTAGATCATCTAGCTATACTTTCATATAAAATCATCTCAATCTATTGCCATATGAAAACGATTTGTGTAAGGTAGGATTATGGTCTTAGAAAAACAATATAAAATGTTTTATTCAGAATTATGGTTGAAAAAGTTGTTTTAAAAAAATAAAAAACTATACATAAGAGTAGCATTATTCATATTATTCATCTGCTCCCGCTGCGGCTTCGGACAAGAATCAACTCGGATGGGCCGATGGCCTCAGGAGGCAAGGAGCAGCAGCCATGGACAGTCCTTCGTGGAAGCATTCATCAGCACTCTGGTACATCTTGAGTACGCATGGTATAAATATACTACGGCCTACTCGTCCGTGAAAGTGAAAGGTCTTCCGCAACGTTAAACGGGGAACATTTTCTTTTTCTTTTTACCGTGCCATAGCATGTTTTCATTGAGCAGATGAAGAATTTGTTACAACCTAAGCTGGCCACGGTAATCCAATGATTATCGATACCGGCTGCTGATAAAAAGACACGTGGTTGTGATTTATCAATCCAATCCAACGTATATATGGATTGAGACGAACACACTCGCATCCAACATGACCTAAAGGAAATATTCTTGAATTGTTTCAAAAGCACCGAGAAAAGGGAAACAAATCATACTGAACCGCACGTATTGTCTGCCAAAAGCGTCAAACAATGCTGTCGATCACGGTTACAGCTCCTAGCGAAGGCCGGGTGAGAGCGAGACCAGCGTGCTGAGGCGCTCATTTTTCTTGTCAGGAAGGCCGCTGGTCCACAGGTACCCTGTTCCTGCTTGCTAGTCGAATTCGATCAGCCATTATTGCCTTTTTTCGCACCGGTTTGCTCTCAGGTTCGCTGCTGAACTCGAACGTTTAATCGGAAGGTCATACCGTAGCAAATGAGCGTGGCTTCGTTAAATGAGCGTGTCAGAACGGACGGAGTGGTTGCCAGATACTTGTGTCCGGCAGTCCGGGTGTCCAAATCTACATGCCAAGTGATGAGATGGGTGCACGGTTCAACGGTAGTTGCATATAATAGAGGACGTTAAAGCGCGGGAGATGCTGAACCGTTGGAAACTGAAACTGCGTAAAGCTGCGCCGGATAGCATTACGTTTTGGATAGTCGAGCGGTCGAAACAAATCAGGGGACGTTAAGTCCTCCCTGAGGCAACAGCTGCATATGTTGGATCATCCACCATCCGTATGGCAAAAAACAACTCGCGTGCAAGTGCGTACGGAGAAGTGATAGCATTATTACGTTTTTGGATCGGGCGAGGCGGTCTTAACCTCTCTTTCTCTCCATCACTCACATTAAATCCCTTGCTTAGAAAGATTAAATGTAGTAAAAAATAACGGCGCTTGGTGCATCCACCGTCCGTATGGCAAGCAAACAAAAACGCGCGTACGGTACGGAAGATAAAAAGCGGTTAAACAGTTACAGTAAAAGCAGGCGCGGGAAAGGGGCCGTAAAAGGATCTCCCCAAACCGATAGCGGGCCTGCTGCAGATGTTTCACCTGGGACCACCTGTTCGTGGCCCTTCTTCTCTCGCCGTGACGGATCGCAGTCGAGCGCTGGAGGAACGTGTCCATCGTTTCGATTTGGACCGACACCAAAGCGGTATTGGCGACAAATCAAACACGCCGACTGAAATTTGTACTGTATCTTCTTGTCTGCTAGTATACTACCGTATAGTAGTTCCGTATCACTCTGGTGCGCACGATGCCAGACCACAGAACGGGCACAGCTGCCCTGAGAGAACGGGATCTCGGCGTCACCAACAATGAACACTGAACCCGCCCGTTTCTCCGATGTCCACGAAGCAGAACCGGCCATGAGGGGCGCACGCACTCCATCCTGTCTCCCCGTTCCTGTCTGCACATGCACTGAACCTCCTTAACCCAGGCCATTCAACATCTGGTCTAGTAAAAAGCAAGAAAAAACCCTATACAAGGAAAAATAAAATGTAGTTCCTCTTGGTAGAGCGTTTCAGGGCGGGGGCAAAGTTAGAGAAATGTAGTACATTCATATTTGAAAAATTCAACACAAAAGCAAAATCGATCAAATCAAGGTAATTTTGAACAAATCTGACACAAAAAATCTAGAAAAAACATCCCAAGCCGGTTTTGGCCTTCACCTTTGCATCCTGCAAAACCTGGTTTGACCGTTTTCGCTACCTAGTCGTGAGCTCCGTATAAAATTGTCGCTAGTTTTGGAAATCGGCCAGCCGGCTTTTTTGTCTATATATCCAGGTCCAATTTAGTTCTAACTCGGGTGCAAATTTGTTTAGATTATGTAGGAAAGTGCTTGACCGGTTCTTGGTGACCTAGTGTTCTAGGGAAAACTTAATTCTAGTGGTCGACATGCTAGTGAAAGATGGTGGCAGGTCCACACATCATATAAAAGCGTGCTAGAGCCGGCTTTCTACCGTAGCACAAGTATTTTGTTTTTTCCTTATTTTTCTCTTCCATCCACCCGATTATTTTTTGCTGATATAACTTAGCTGTAAGAAATATACCCTCCGTCCCCACCGAGTTTGTCAAATTACCCCGACCCAGGCCATCTTATTTAATGCTTCGCCTTATTCCAAATTTTTGCACAAATATAATTTATTTTGTTACTTAATTTATTTTATCAACGGGGCATACTAATATCGATTAATTTATTTGCATGATTCGAGTAAATATTTTAAATAAAGACGACGGCCAAACACGGTCGGGCAAGAAAAACGACTAACCTATGACGTAGAGGAGTATAATAATATTACTGCACCCGGTTCTTACCAAAATTTTTAAAAAACGCCTGTTTTCCAAGTCTCCAGTTCCCAAATCCTCGGTAGCCAGCCAAGCGGGTGCCTCCACTTGTGGTTTCACGTGCAGCCACGCAGATCAAATCTCAAATCTCAGCAGCTGACTAGTGAAGAGCACAGACACAGACAGAGCAGCAGTACAATAATCAAGTCGCCACCGACTCCTACCACAAGCTAAATCGTACCCACTCCCCAGTCCTCCCACATCCGTACGCTTCGCGGCGCGTCGCTTTTACCAGCCATACGCCAGCGCCACCGGCCGAGGACGTATGCGGGATTCGCCGGAGGCCACGCCGCCGCCGCGGCCGACCGGGGCAGACGAGAGTAGGGTGGTGGGGGCGGCGCTAGGTGATCGACGCCGCCGGAGATGAAGGCAAAGGCCCTCCCCTTCATCGCCTTCGAGCACAAGCGGTTCGTTCCCCGCCCCGGCATCGCCTCGCCTCTACACGCCCGCGCATCTCGGCGTCGTGCTGGATTTGCTCTATGCTATTTTCAGGGGTTTCCAACGGAGTTCTCGAGTTAACGTTCGAAACGTCCGCCCGTGTGTTTCGGAGATATTTTGGGATTTATCTGCTGCGCGGGGATCTCGATCCGCCGTGATATTGGGGGCCGAATTTGGGCAATGCGGTGCCTAGATCTCCCATTTTCTGCTTTTCGTGATGAATTGCTTCTTTTGGTATCGAAATGTTCGAATTGGGTTTATCACGCCAGTAGATCTGTGTGATGTGAAACTGGACCTTTTTTACTGCAGCATAGACGCAAAGCCCAAATTTTAGTGGGCGGATGAGTTTCAGCAAAACCGAATCAGTTGTAGAAGCGTTACCTGCAGCAAAGTACATTTAATTGTGCATTGGGTCGTGGTACAGAGACGCCTATGGCTTCGCCGTGCGTCCACAACACCTGCAGCGGTACAAAGTATACAAACATCTATGATTGGAAGAGCCGTCCCCTTGGCATGATACCTGGTATATAAAATCGTGTTGTTTCATGCTTGCTGATTTCGCATTTGGTGCTGCTGAGTCTGGGAGGAGGAAGAGGAGAGGTCCGGACAGATGGGTGAAGAATTTTCTGGATCGGGCGTAGCCGGAGATGGGGAATCATCTGGAGGAGGTATTTTCAAGGTGGCGCATCCAATGCGAGGATGGAAGGAGTTGCTGGCAAGAATGCCGCAAGATGGTGCGGTGCGATGAGCCAAGACCAAGGCAAGATCCAAATATGGTTCGAAATCGTAGCCCCTCTTTGGGCCATATTGAGGAGATGATGAACTCACGTGCAGAAGAAGCAATCTTCGTTAATGAGGGGTACAAGCTTTTTTTACGATCTTCGCTCTAATAAATTTGAGGAGAGCAAAGCCATCGGAAGATTCTTGATGATGAGTCTATGATGTAGAAGGTTGATCCTAGCCAAGAAGTGCCTGCAAACTGATATAGGCAATGCTGACTCAGGTAAATAGGAGGTGCAGATCAAGAAGAACATTATCCTTGGAAAGAAAAATTAGAATGTTTAGTCCTGATGGAGCTTCCAATGGCTCTGAGAGGAGAGGTACAGCCTGCATTTTTCTTGCATATAATTTATCACTGTTCTATTAAAAACACATCCTTTTGATCCGTGGCGGTAGCTATGGCAAGCTTTTTGTTGGTATTGGAGTCGTCGGGTCAAGCGGGTACTATGAGGGCCTTTTAAAATGCGACGGTGAAAGAGAAGATACAAAATGTTCGGATTCTCCAACTATGTAAAGGTGATGGAAACCAGCATCTGAACCATTTTCATCTGAAAAATGGAAAGGGACAAATAGAGAAGGTATATAAAACTTCATATTTTTAACCGGGTTCTATATTCATTTGTTGATGTCATCTCTTACTTTGGGAACTTTTAGGATTTGCCTAGAACATTTCCAGGACACCCTGCCCTAGATGAAAGGATGGCAGAAATGCCTTTTAAGGCGCTTGTCACAGCTTATGCTCTACACAATCCATCAGTTGGTTACTGCCAGGTATATCATTATTACTATTACTTTGATGTCAAATGAAATGTCATTAGCTTGTTATGAACCCTTTGCAAAAGTTTTCAGTCTTTTCAGGTGTGATTCTATTTTATGTATCCTGCAAATACATTAACAGTGCCTAACAATGGGAATAGCTTTCGGCAATTTGGCAGCCTGCACCATTGCCAATTTGCCATAAAATTGAATGCCAGCCATAAAACAAATAAGACCAGGCCAAGGCATAATGACCATATTTTTTTAGAAGAAAAAACTCTATTAAAAAAAGCGATGACTTAATTTCTGCCATTTTGTAAAAGTAATTCTGTACAAGTAATCTGAAAACTTCTATTTGGTATTAAAAGGATGCCTTGACGGTCTTGTTGTTTATGGCTGGCATCCTTTTAATTTTGTTGATACTTGTTGTTTGCGCCTTGACGGTCTGAAAACTCTATTAAAAAAGGATGCCAGCCATATTTTAAAGTTCATACAGAATTAAAAATTCTGTGCACAAGTGTCTGTTTTTTTTATTGACTCCATACATATGATAATTTCTTTCCTTTGGAAGAAGATTAGGTTCTGTCGGGTGTAGATTTTGTGTTCATGAAGTGTATGTTTCCGCTTTGCTGCATGAAGCTACTATGCTGTGAATGTATAGTAAAATGCACCTGAACAGTTTTCACACTTCTTGTGTGTAGAAATGACACTAGTTGGCGAAAAATTTACAGAGTTTTGATCCAGTGGTCCTTTTTCATGCAAAACTGCACGAATCTTATAGCATCTGATCCAAAACAGTTTGTTTAATTAACTTCATCCTGGAATTTATATGGCCCGCCCTCTACCCTTGCTCTAGATCATGTCAGGCCCATGCCCACTGGGACCTGCAGCAGATAGATCCCGCGGTGTATTGATTTGGTTTTTCGCCCCGCTGCTGGTGAGCCGAGTAGGGTCAGGTCCACGCCTGGTTTGCTGTACAAGTCGGTGACAGCAGCCTGAAGTACATGACTTGACGCTCTTCATGCTCCGGCGCCAAGTATATCAGGTTGTCCAGATGGCTGCCGCTTTGTTCGGCACGGCTGCATGACAGTGATACCACCATCCATCCTTCAGGAGTCAGGACCTCGTCCAGAATTAGATTGCCACTACCTGGAGGAGCTACATTGTGATGGTGTGATGTGCTGTATGCGCTGGTACAGAAACAACTTTCATGGCACTTCCATCAGAGAGTTGATCCCAAGTGTCCCTCTACATGTTTTTATGGATGCTGCCACCGCCCACCTGCAAAGTCAGCTTCCCAATACCACAATGTTGGGGTCCGACCAACAACACAATACCAGTTGCCAATGTCGCTATCTTCATACAGGAACCACAATTCATGTCCAGAGTGTGTTTCATTCATCTAGCATAATCCATCCCCGTTTGCCTGGTGACTATGGGCAACCTGAGAAGGTCAGGGGCCGTGGTGCAGCCAAAGAGAAGTACACAGGTATAACCACATAAGTTAAAATGAAAAGCCGCCAATCAACACGCCGATCAGATCAGAGGATGAGATCCAAGACATTAGTGGGTGGGCATGGGCTGGGCCAGGGTTTGTAGGATTTGGCCAGATTAGTACCCAGTGGAAATTATTAAAATTAATTATTTGATGTTTAATATTAGTGCATTTTTATGGGAGGGGACCAGCTTGACCTGGAGCAAAAAACTCTTATTTACATTATATGCTTTTTGTTTGAAGAATTATTATCTTTTATTCTAGACACCATTAATTGTACTGTGAGTGCATGGAAAATAATTCGTCAAAACTTGTTGTAGCACATACCCAAAAAGAACAACTTGCCATAACATCATTTATATTTGGAGTTATTTTCTTTTGTGTTTGTGGTGTCCTGATTTTACAGCGTTGTTCTTATCAAAGTAGTTGTCCTTAAAACATTTTATGCTGCTTTATGCTTCTTTGATGATAGTCAAACTGTTATGCAATGGTGCAACATAGATGTTAAAAATATGTTTTTGAAGTTCTAGTCTGCAACCATGAAAATGTAATATGTAAAAGACAAAAATTACTGCCTTTTTGCATCTAGTATTATAGACTAATCATAAAAAATAATGCAGGCAATGAACTTCTTTGCTGGTTTGCTACTTCTGCTGATGCCGGAGGAGAATGCATTTTGGTATGTTCTCTAGTGAAAACTTCACGGAATATGTGTGGTATTTAAGTTATTTACGGAATATGTGTGGTATTTAAGCTATCTGCTGAAATATTGATTTCATAATTGTACGCTGAATAAACCTTTTTCTTTGTATGTTTCTATGGTGTCCACAGGGCATTGACAGGCATTATGGATGACTATTTTGATGGTTACTTCTCTGAAGAAATGATTGAATCTCAGGTATTATGAAGTATCATTTTGAATGTTAATGTTTGCCTGCTATTCATTCTTTTGACCTTTGATCTGCTCTGTTTCTTATTAAATCATCTGTATTTGGTTTCCATAGGTGGATCAGCTTGTTTTTAGAGGAGTTAGTCCCGAGAGAGATTCCCAAAGTTAGGGTGTGTGACTTATTCCATAGATATTCCATTGTTTGTACCACATGATTGTCAGAATATTAACAGCAATAACTGCACAAGATTGACAAGAACATTCATGTATTTTCCAGTAAATCATCTTGATTACCTTGGTGTACAAGTTCCATGGGTCACTGGTCCATGGTTCCTATCTATTTTTATGAACATGCTTCCCTGGGAAAGTGGTGTTTTTTTTGTTAAAACATTTACCCTTTCCCTTTTGAATGATGTTTCTGTGTTTGTGCAATATAAGATACGTTTATTTTATTTTTGACAGCATATAAGATAGGTTTATTGAGAACTGCATTTCAAAGAGTAGGGCCTTTAAGAGACCCCTGATTGCTATTGCAATACTGTAAAGTGACACTTTCTACCCTTAGTAGTTGTAGTGTAAGGTCTATTGTCATTAACTATTTTTTATAGCTGATGTTTGCTTGGTCTTTATGCAGTAAGCTTGACTAATATTCTGTTTTTGAGTAGACTATGCTTTATTACCTCTCTAGAAACATTCTGAGCATTTTACTGCTGTTTTTAAACATTTCCCAGTGCTTCGTGTATGGGATGTTCTTTGAGGGAAACCGCAGGATGCTGTTCCGACAGCCCCCTTGCACTGATGGAGTTGTATGGTACTGGTGTCCCTCCTTTTCTTATTGATGCCAAATTGCCAAGCATCTCAGAAGTTACATTCTGGTTAGAGGCTTCTGACCACTATTAATTGCAGGTCCTGCACTTGTGACAACAAAAGATGCTGGGATGCAGTAACCCTTTTTGCAGTCTTTTAGCTGGTTCCACTTTTGACAGTAGCCAGTTTTTTTTTAACAGCTTGCATGGGATATCAAGCCGTAGGTGAAGCAAGACTGCAAGAATTGAGGAATAAACACCCCTCATCTGTTATCTCTTCAATGGAACAGAGAGCAAAAGGTCTTCGGTTCGAGGGACACCAACAGTCTTGCATCTAAGCTTATATAATTTCAAGCGTGACACTGAACCATTGGTGTCGTCAGTATCAGAAGAACAGACAGATGGTGATAAGAACAAAGAAGCTAATTCTAGTAATGTGGATGATATGTATCATGGCCTAACTGTCAACTCTGAGATTGACTCTCTGCCTGATCCTAAAGACCAGGTATCCTTCTCAATTACTCGCTAAAAATCTTTTGAACAAAACCAATTTGCTAAATTTTTTTTCATCTCCAAATCATAATCAGTGGTTTCATTATACTTAAGGCAAACTAAATAACACAAAGAAATATAATAAGCTTATACACATAAAAATACCATTAGTGAGGTTATTCAATGTATTTATTTGAAGTTGATAGTCTCATGCTTAGTTAGCATTTGAGGAAAGTGTTTGCACTCATCCTTTTTTGTTTTTTGCTTTTTTTATATGAAGGATAATATTGTTGATCAGAAAAGCAAGAGATGTTATATTTGGTTCTTTTGTTAAAGCAAATTACTTATTTATTACGTGATTCCACAAGTAAAGGCTTATTGTTTGAATCTTATAGCTTATCCTGCATTTTGTCACTTTCACTGTGATGATTTATTCAAATGCATTTGGCATTAACACTAAGTGGCAAGAATTCCTGGTCCAATAAATCATGCAGATCTTATAGTTAGCAGGCTAGAACGCCCCTCAGATTGTACTTACAGGTTTTGTATCTTGTTGGCGCCTTGTAGCAATTTCTGCATCCTTCTTATCGCCCAGCATTGTGAACAAATCTGAATATCAGTCCTCGGTTCTTATGCTTTCCCCTTGTGTTTCTGTACTTATATTCATAAATTAAATAGTTACTTCTGTTCTATTAATCTAAGGATTTATATTTGGCTGTATTATCTCAGGTAGTCTGGCTGAAGGGCGAGCTGTGCCAACTGTTAGAGGAGAGAAGATCAGCAGTTCTGAGGTTAGTTTCAAATATCCAAGGCTCTAACCCTTAGGTTGCTCGAGTTATTTCCTATCCACATAACATGAACAAACATGTACGTGCACCAATTTAAGTAGTCATTAATCAATCCCTCGAAGTTAGGTCAATCAGGTAACAGTTCCTGTTATGTTTAGCACTTGTTGATCCACCGTGTTGTCCTGTGGCTGAACCTTATTTTCCTTGCCACCTTCATCACAATGCAATGCCCTGACAACACAGCTCGTGTAGATGTACTGAAAACAGCTGTCTTTTATTTTTTTTAAAAACACAGGAGAATTGGCGCTCATCATTATATTAAGAAGAGAAAAAGGGCAAGAGCCCAAACAACACATCACAAACACACTTATGCCCCAACAAAACTAGGATTACATTCAAACCGTGACACCATTACACAAGACTCCACCATAACTGAGCTAAAAACTCTAACTTCCAGGAGGAGGGCAGTCAAGAAAGACAGCCCCATCAAGGTGCCCCCCCCAGGGAGGAGGGCTATAGACCACAAGCCCAAGGCCCATAGACCACCTCGCTGGCTAAGATAAGGACACCAACTAAGCTTGGGGCTGCTCCATCAAAAACACACCCATTGTGATGGTTCCAAAGAATCCAAGGTCCAAGAATAATAAGTGAATTAACTTTTGTCTCATCAATCCCTCAATCCAAAAGGTGCTGCTGCTAGTATTCTGAAGGAGGGGGGGCAGGATTTGGAGACTGAAATGTCTGAACAGATTGAACCAAAATTCTCTTGCAAACACGCAATGGGCAAGGAGATGGTCAATAGTGTCCCTCCTTGGTCACACAGAGGACAGTACTCAGGATGAGGCAACCCACCCACGCACAGGCGCATCTGCTGTCCAGCACCTGTTGTGCGCCTTCAGCCACATAAAGAAGTTTATTAATTTGGGCGGTGGCTAAGATTTCCCAAATTTTTCCCATGGTTCAAAAAAGATAGAACCCAAAAAGAATCCATCATAAGTTGACTTAGCCGTAGTATTGTCCATTGGAGGAGAGCTCCATATGTGTCTATCCTCAACCTCAGGCTATAGCTGAATGTCCATCAACAGATCCCATAATTGAAGATATTCCACCATCACACCAACAGTATGAGCTCCCTGAATATCTGAAATCCAGACCTGGTTAGTGAGGGCATCCCGCATAAAGCGCCGCTTGACCCTCCTTTGGGGATAGCCACAAAAAAGCCGAGGGCAAGGTCTGCAATGCATTGACCATGGAGCCACCGTTATGACCAGAAAAGAGTATTTGCACCATCTCCAATTTCAGAAATAACTGCCACAGAGAAGAAGGCTCTCACACTTGTTCAGGCACATGAACTGGGAGAGCAGCCCAAGGACTCAGTTGTCTTTATGCGCCAAAAGTTGATGAAAGTTGATGGGATTCAGTAAAATTAGTTGAGCTGACATGTTTGTCACATGGACAGTGGTATTGAAAAATACTATATTCACTGATGTCATCAAATCACCAAAATTGTATTGTATGACTTTTAGTTGTGTGGGTTGTGACTTTTGAAGTAGTGAGCCAGTGATCCTTGCATATTGTTTACTTGTAACCTTGGATACTGAATACTGATGGTTTAAGTCTGGGCCACTTTTTTCAAAGAGTAACAAGAGGGTGAGGAAGATGAGATATATATTTTTTTTTCAGACACAGCATAGCTGTGCACCATTATCTTAAGAAGTGAAAGGACTCTAGTGAACCATTATACAACCTGTAAAGGGCAAAAAAAAAAAAAAGAAAGAAAGAAATAAGAACTTGCCAAGTAAACACTGAAAACACTGATCACTCTTCAACTTTTTTGCCCCATGAAAGCCTTTCACTAAAGGATGGTAGTAATAGAGTATAACATACATTTTCTTTTCATATTTAGGAGTGGACAATATGTTCCTTCCAATTTGTAGAAGAAGGGCATAACCCCATTTAGTGTGTCCTACATTAGAAGAGTCGATCCTTTTGTTGAGTATTCACTAGGATTAAATGTTGGTTCTAATGAATTATTTTTCTTATTGCTTTCCCCTGTCATCTGTATCCAGGGCTGATGAATTAGAGACAGCACTTATGGAGATGGTTAAGCAAGATAACAGACGTGAGTTAAGTGCAAAGGTAAATGCAAATATTGTTCTTTAGAATGGTTCTCTTTATATGATGTTGATTTGCATATTGAACCCAAAGTTTTGCTATAGTATCATCTCTTTTTTGAAGTCAATTTAACAGCTAATAATTGTTATTAGTTAAGTAGTTAACCTTATTAGATGTAAATTTCTTGTTTCCCTTGAATATGATTGTTTCTACATTTGTTATCTCCTAGGTCGAGGAATTAGAACAAGAGTTATCCGAAAGCCAAGGCAAGCTCTATCAGACAAGCAGGAACAGGAACAAGCAATGCTTCAGGTGCAGTTCTTGCACATATGATGCTCTAAATGAACCTTGTTAGCACCGGTGTCATGTTTAGTCACCCACAACTAGGTCAACTGTAGGTTCTGATGCGCGGGTAGAGCAAGAGCAGAAAGTCACAGAGGATGCCCGATCTGTGCGAGCAAGATGTTGCTGCTCAGAAATATGCTGCACATATACTCCAGGTTAATTCAGTTTGATCTATAATCCATGCTGTTGTGTTTGTGTGCTATGTCTTGATCTGAGTTTGACTGTCATGTTTGCATATGAAACAACTTCTCTTTATGTTCCTGATCTTAAAAAAAAATGTTCCTATTGTATTTATTGATATTTAGATGTAACTACGCGTTGTAATGCATATGCACCTTTTACCTAGGACTCTAGGTTGCTTAAAAAACTACAACAGTCTGCAATAATTATTGGATACGTTTATGTTGGTAATTTGGTATATACACAACTATATGGTGCAATGCGCTTTTGCAAGGGTCGAGCCACAACAAAGCCCCTGCCACTACATGCATATATGTCTGGGTTGATTAAATAAATTATAGTATGTTTTTAAACGAGATGCCTCTGCTTATATTGAAACGAGATACCACTGCTTGATAGATTGTATTATTTGTTAAGTCTGTAGCTGTATCTAGAGTTCTTGGAGAAGATGGTTGAGCTGTCCTGTTTTATAATACTCTCTGGCT
Organism: Hyparrhenia diplandra; assembly: GCA_015847255.1. Classification (NCBI taxonomy): domain Eukaryota; kingdom Viridiplantae; phylum Streptophyta; class Magnoliopsida; order Poales; family Poaceae; genus Hyparrhenia; species Hyparrhenia diplandra. The sequence goes on from JADLZK010009892.1 coordinate 22,331, forward strand.
TTATTATTAATATTTGGGCATGGATATGGCGCGATCATGTAACTAAACAGTAAATGTTTGCTTGTTCAGTTTTATGACTCGCTGCTGCTTGTATACTTACTCTATTCAGGAGAAGTATGAGGAAGCTATTGCTTCACTTACTCAAATGGAGAACAGAGCAGTTATGGCAGAAACTATGTTAGAGGCAACGATTCAGTACCAGTCTAGTCAGCAGAAAGCACAGCTGCCATCGCCCTCTCCTTCCAAGGTACTATTGCTCTGGTCTTGTTTAATGCTATTATTGCCAGATTGGTACTAACACTGGCAAGGCAATAGCACTAAAACGACCAATTTATTTAACTACTACATTCTTTTTTTTTCCTTTGCCTGGTTATCTGCTATCGCCCCCAGTCAGAAAAACCCTTTTCTTTCCCCATTCTCAAATGCAAATAGATGCGATTTGATAACTAGTCTTTCCATTAGACATGTTCCACTCATTCGCTGTTCCAATGCTAACTTGATATTGTTTCCAAATATTATTCCTTACAGGACCCCAACTCGAGATGCGCCACCAGGCCAACAGAACCAAGATTCATCACAGGAGTTCCAGCCTAGAAGAATAAGTTTGCTTGCCCCATTTTCCCTCGGATGGCGGGACAAGAACAAGGTACATTCTTTTGGCAATTGGGTTTGATTCAATATTATAGAATGCAGTAACACGTTATAACAGTAACTTCTTTACCTGAACTCATAAGTGGCAAATGTCACAATGTGGCAGGAGCTCTGCCTTGCATTAGTTAGAAGAAAATAAAGGAGTTGCAACCTAAAAAAATGAGCAGTAACCAAGTTTTTATACAAAAACAATGATGACACCAGAAAAGCAACTAGGAGATTAATAAAGCTAAACACAAGACCACCTTATTGTGGGAGTAGCAAGCTTGCCACCTGTTCCCAGCATGGTCCTTAATATGGTCGAATACCTTATTAGCTGATCCATGATAAGTCATGTTTGTCTAGGGGAAATTTTGGTCATGCACATTTAGGTGCTGAAGTGTGTTTAAGAATGCTATAGGAGCTTCTGCCTTAAACTTCATGTGAGGTAATAGTGTGATAAGGCACTACAAATTTTGTGCACATCTATTCTCATACTTTCCAGTTGAGTTCAAAAAGGAGCAAAACATTTCACTAACTTGTTTTCTAAAGTTTGTGAGCAAAATAGTCTGCCCCTGAAAAATCCTGAGAGTGATCTTTCTTTTTGTCATTGTTTGATGAAGGTAATATCCAGCCTCTAACAACCAAAGATGCACAGAGCCATTTGTATTTAAAATATTGAACTTGCTATGACTTATCTAGCTGTGATGTGTCTTTTGCATCATTTAGGATTGCTGTTCAAAATATTGAACTTTCCATGACTTATAATGCTGCTTGCAATCCATACTTGGCGACATTTGATCCTCTATACAACCTAACTTGAATTAAATTTATGCAAGTTCAGACTATACTCATGTTCTTCCAACTTAACAGTTGGAGGGGCTGGCATTTGTTTTCTGGAAAGTGCCTTCTTTATATAGTGTTGCTTCTATTGATAAATTATACAGTTTCTTGAGTGTTCTTTTATATTTTGATTTAGGTCTTGTCTCTTCTGCTTTGCCTTCCCTTAAAAAAGAACGATTCTGCTTTGCCTGATCTTACGATTTCTGTACCCTGCCTTTTTGCATAGGCAAGCAGAACGGCACTGATGAGTCAACAAACGGTAAGCTCAATAATAACACTGATCAAGGGGTTGAAACACCCAAAACGGACAATGAAAAGAAAGGTGATTCACCAAAAGAGGACTCACCAAAAGAGGGTGAACAGATGATCCAAACACCCCAAAGAGACAGTGAGCCCAGATTAGAGACGCCCAAGATGGATAGTGAGCTGCCAAGTGTCGAAATGGCGACAAGTAATATGAATGGGCAGGAAGACCAATTGAGGAAATAAAATTGATTGACATCCTTTGGCTGGTCTTCACCAATGTCGCTAAGTCACAATATAAGATGCCATTATGTATTGGTGCATTCATTTTCCCCTCCTTGTACCTCTTTTTTCTTTAGGGTTTATAGATTCTTTTGAACCACAACTTGAGGGGAAAAGAATGAATAAGTTATGTTTGCCTGTTATAGTGTTATAGTTTTGTTGATCGCCTGTAAGTTATCAGTACACATGAAAAAGACGTACTACCAAATAGAAGATTATCACAAAGCAAATTTTGGAACAGATAGCGCCCTAGGTCCCTACCGTTGTCCTGGTGGTGACTTTCTGGTTGCTTGTATCGCCAATTGTCTTGTTGGCCACTGTATCTGACTTGATGTATTGCGATAGCCCGGTGTAGTGTACATGACTGGTATTGTCCTCTATTATTTCCATCTCTGTGTCCGTGCATCTTGTTGGCACTTTACCGTGCTTCCTTTCGAACTTTGAAAGCACAAGGGCACTCGGAATTCCTTTTCTTCACAGGTCCACTGTCAGGCATGAACATCTTTTGTGTCATAGTCATAACGATGCCGCATCTGCAGCATGTGCCTTTCGTGCGCCGGGCGTGTATTCAGACAGGAGGTGGTGTCACGTCTTGCTAGGGTGCTAGTAGCACTATCGTTTCCGGTCTTTATACCAACAACCGCCAGTTGTACGGCCCACCTGAAAGGTTTCCGTCTCACTCACACGGGGCATCACTCACTAGTCACTAGTGGGCTAGTGGCTAGTCCAAGCGAGGTGCACGAACTTTCTCCCAGTTCTCATTGCCACTGGTGTCATTTTCCCCTACATTTCTAAATTCCCAGCCGAAATACAGCTGAGGTTATCACAAACTACGGTATGAGGGCGATATAGGTTGTGTTTTTTTCTTCGATTCCAAACAGAGACCATCAGAAAAACCTCTCTCCCTCTCTCTCTCTCTCTCAACTAAGAGTTGAATTCCCCGATCAGTCTGATAAATAAGCACTCCAAAATCCACACAAATCTAGCCATCTCAGCCTGAAGCTAGATTGCCTTTTGGTTTCATACCTCCTCCCGCGTACCGCGCGTACAGAAGAGGACAAGACGTGGCCACGGTTCCATGAACCGATTGAACCAACACCTGTGCAGAAAAACCAAGCCCCACCGGCCACCGGACCAGTGATCGCGGCGCCCACCCGCCCACGCGTGACGCGACCCCAGGGTGGCCTACCTGGTGGGCCACGCGTGATCGCCGGGCCGGCCAATGGCCATGCGATGCGCACAAAAGCTCCCAAAAGCGACCATGCCCTGACGCCCACACCGATGCTGAGCGGGGTGCCTGCCCCATTTTCGCCATGTGATCCACGCTCTCCCGACCAAACTGCTCCTGTGCTCCACTGCCCCCAGCCATCTTTGGACAGGATCTGTCAGTGGTCGCATGTGATGTGTTGCTGCTAGTGCTGGATTTGTTTTGTGCCCCCAGATTCTTCGGCCACCCTCCTCCCGTTTCTCTCGTGCAGCTTCTGCACCAACGGCCCCGGCAGTCCTGCGGCCTCCCTCCGCCTGGATCTGGGCTTGCCCCCGACGCCCGTGTCCCCGTGTCAGTTTGTGAGCTGACACGTCCAATAGAATAGCATACCTCGGTGATCCGAGTCTGATGCGAACTCTTCCGCTTAAAAAAAAGAAGTGTCTCTGCGTATCTCATGTTAAACCAATGAAATGAATTTCGTGGAAGATAAACTCCACTATTTTTATATGGGAGTCTTAGAAAATGGATTTAGTAGGATCATAATTCACGACTCACAAGTTAGGCCATGTTTCAACCCCCTTTTCTATCCTGGGGTCAAAGTTTAAAGGGCTAAAGGTCTAGCTTAAAATTAAGGGGCTAAAGTTTAGCGAGGCTGTTTGCATCCAAGGGCTAATAACCCTTTACCCTACAATGATTCATTTGCATCCAAAGGGCTAACAACCATCCAAGGAAGGTGAGAGTAATATGCTTTTGTCCTCACATGACCATTTTAGCCCACTTTGGATGGCTAATGAAAAAACAATTGGGTTTGGATCCGTGAAAAATTAAAAGTGATTAAAAATAAAAGCAAAAGTACAAACTTTAGCCCCATGGATCTAAATAGGGCTGTGAAAAACATAAGTACCCCTCACTTTCAAAGAATAAGTACAATTTTAGCTATAACCCCATAAAAGTTTAATGAGCATTAAATAAGCAACAATTAATAAGTATGCTAATATGGCACAAATTAATGAAGAAAGAGACTATCAAAGTTTTATGGGAGTAAAATGATGAAACATTATTAATATTATGGCTACTAGTAGATAAAATTTATATTTGGTAATTAATACTAATATTTAATATTAACATTTTTATATATAAATTTGGCCAAACTTAAAATTGCCTCAAAAACCGAGAGTTTCGAAGTTTTTTTCATGGAGCAAGTACAACTTTATTCTGGGGATCCAAGTGGATGCATTGAAGAACATGCACTCCTAATTATTTGGTCAAACTCAAAACTGCCTCGACTCTTAAAAAACCGAGAGTTTCGAGCTTTTTCATGGAGCAAGTACAACTTTATCCCGTGATCTCTAGCGGGATGCAATGAAGAACATGTGTTCCCAATTTCCGGTGGTCTCTGAATGCAACAAGTGCCAAACCTCGGCTTATAAAATGCACACCCCTATGCAAACCATTCCATCCATCCGATTGTAGGCTAGTAGAGAGAAAGGAAGCAAAGAAGCTTTTGCAATGGAGTCCAAGTGCCCGTGTAATGGTTATGGTTGCAACAAGGAGAAGAGGCCACCGCCAAGAGGGGCCAACTCAAGCTTCGAATAGCCAAGATCCTCTTGGGTAGCCTTGTGGCAATCGATTACCAAAACAAGTGTTGTGGCATTAGTAGTAAGCGAGTATGAGTAGTGCTTGTAGCAACTATGTGACTGAAGTCCTAAGATGATGATATGCATCCTTATCATGTGGCACTTGATTTATATTTTTTCTTTAATTTAGTACCTTTCCATGCCAATTTTTGCTTGTTTTATCATTTCTCTTTTCGCTCACATGTCATGTAATGCATCTTCAAACTCCCCTCTTCTAAATAAGCAAAACCTATGACGATAGGGCAATCCATGAATCCGCGACTCTCTCACAAGAATCGAACTACCTATGTTTATCCGATGATAAACTAATGGTGTGCATAACAAAAGACTATTAGAATACTTATCATCTAGGTGGATAATATGTCCATTTGAACAAATTTTTGGTCCATTTTGCAATGTATGTGGATCTACCATTGAAAGACAATATTTTTTATTGGCTTTCTTCAAATGTGTGTTTAATGAGTTAGCGTGCCCTTCATATAGTGGTGGAGCGTGGGATTTATTTGTAAGAGCTTGTTGTATTTATGCAACATATCTACAAAGCAATATACTTTTGAGCTTTGTACAAAAAAAATACAACCTAGTTTAGAGAACAAAAAGAAGTATACATGGGGGGAAAGGACAAAGTTTGACCTCTAAGAGGTCCGCCCGATGTTATCATAGGAGTTCATCTTTTGAATAGCCCACACAATATTCTTTTGTTTGAACCTAGAGCTTGAGCTAGAGACCTTATAATAGACCTTATGTGCAATGGAATTGTTTGAACTTGAACCTAGAGTTGGAGTAAGATCCTTTGATCTAGTGTCATCATTTGCATTTGCATGTCCATCTTGATTGCTTAGTTTTCTAACTCATGGTGAACACAATGCCTACTTCATCAGCACACTCTGCATATGCTACTCCATGGCCTTAAAGTAGGCTTCAAAACTAACCTCCGTGTTAGTTGTTTAGTGCATATTGCCATTCACATAATATGTACATTCATGGTGGATTTTCATATATAATTTTCTATCATGCACATATTTGCAAATTATATGTGGGCAAGCAAGCTAATTTAAACAACAAGATGACACTTTTAGGTTGGTTATAATATTTTTCTCTCAATGGGTTAAAAGATAACAACAATGGAATGCAACTTTTTGTGTTCTTTTGTTTGTGCAATTCATTTTAATTCAAATCATATAGTTTTGTTGTTTAATAGCTTGTTCCAAAATGAAAAGAGCTTAATGTTGAGTATTTAGTGTAGGATAACTCTTAGTGTTATGGTAAGAAAGAATTGTATGTTCCAAGCATTTAATCTAGTTCAATGTTTATTTAATTGGGAATGCTATTGTTATTGATTAGTGCATATATTTTGTTATTTTTTTTATTTTTTTACAAAGTCTTGCATCCTACTCAAAAAACACATAGACAATCATTCCTATTTGGTTCAATAATATATTGAAAAAACACATAGACCATTATGCTCATTTGGTTCAATAATTTTAGGAATTAAAATGTATTTATATCTCATATGACTAGTATGAATAAACCTCCTATGTAGTCATTCTTAATAGTTACTACTAATCCCGCTCATGTCCTAGACCAAAAGAGCTATTTCTATGGTAGAACAAACGAAGATATGTTATAAAAACAAAACAACTCACTTATGTACACCAAGTCATTTTAAGTCATGTGCACGCTTATATGTCATCTCATAAAAAATAAATTATATTGTGCATAATTATGAAAAGCAAACAACATTAGTGTATGTTACTAATCATATTCTATTGCATTTCTTCATATTGTAGAAACTTGTAAATTGGTATCAAGATCATCTTGTTCACCAAGAACATAAAGGGTAAATGTACCCACTACTTGGTGTTCATCACTAATAGGCTACTCGTTGAGGTCTCAGATTCATTGTTGACCTTGATTTGGTTGATGTCCTTCAACATCATCATGCACTATAGTGCCATGAACACAACAGTATATATATCAATTTTGCTTCTTGTACTAATATCACATGAAAATGAAGTCATGAGAGATCCAACTTGGACACAATCAGTATATATATCAAATTTGATTCTTGTACTCGTGATCACTTATGGAGATGAAGTCATAAGAGATCCTACCTGAAACAATTCCTTCTTGTTGCCCTCCAAAGAATCTCATCTCCAACAAGTTGGGCATGTTAAGTGCTTTATCATTTTGGAAGTGTTCTTCCTTATTTGGTGGCTCCTCATTCAACTTCGTTAGACCTCATGGATTTCGATGGGTACTTCATCCGGTGGCTCATCATTCATACTAATGTATCCCCTTTTTGATCTAGTGGTTCTACATTTAGTTTAGAAGCCATAGGTGCTACTCTATTGAGGAGGAAACTTTGGGATTCACAGACCGCCGCCTACCCTCACTCATGATCGAAGTGCGAAGGACGAGGGTTTACCGGGTGGAAGAACTTGTGTGGTGTGGGTTACTTGTAATGTCAAGCGAAAGCGAGAACAACAAAGGCAAGTATTAAAGGTGGAGTAAATAACATTAAATTGGTCAACTGACCGCTACATAGTGTTGCTCTACCAGGGGTATTTCTAGGGAATGCCAAGGGTTCGCGAGACATTTTACAATAGGGTTTCAACCCCTTAGTCGGCCGACAACTTTGATCCTCTTAGGGGCAATTTCGTACTAGCACTCTAAAACCCTAACCACGGGGGGCTTTTCCACCTCCTGGCCGCTGCTTGGGACCACTTTCGAAGCCCGCCATCTGTCGGGTTGTCCTTCACGAGGGTCCTATGAAGGAACACATCATGGAGGGGTAGCTTGTTAACCTCCTCCCAGCGCCCGATCCTCAAGACATCAGACCACATAGCGAAAGCATTGTAAAGCACCTGCTAGTTACGCCTTTGTGATGTTCTAGGGTTGATCCCTCCTAAGAGGATCCCTAGATGTGGGGAAACCCCGCAAAATGTTTCACTAGGATCCGTGGGGCGGTAAAGTTGTAATCTAGCAAGGTTTTTATGTTTAGGATAGGCAAGGACCATGTGGTCGATCGTTGGTCTTGGCGTAAGGTCCCCCAATAGAAATGGAATGAATGATGTAGTGTCTACTATGCTTTTGTAGGCTACCAAATTACCTCAGAATCGAAAAATTGTAATATGTGGTCATGTTTTCAATTTGACTATTGTTTGCTTCCATATTTAAACATGTATTTATTGTGTGGCTATTATTGGACCGTCTTGAAGTTGGTTATCTTAGGCATTATATAATATAAAATATCCTAATGCAAATTATTGCCTCCCATGGAACTCCTCGGGAAATAAGTGTTAGGAAATAGTAGGAACAAACGTGTAATTATGTCTCCGCAGACTAATCTAGCCTCAAAACTTGAAAATTTCACTATTTCTCGACTAAGTACTAGTAATTTGCTAACATCACAAATCTAGTCGGAAGATAGAGACTTTTGGCATGACTTTTGGCTTTTTCTAGTCATTATTGCCATGGGGCTAATCCATCCACAATGCGACTAGTTACTCATTGGTAGACTTGTTATTTCATGGATTCTTGAAATCCCAATCTATAAAAAAAACAACAATTGGTTCAAACTTTTTATAATGGTTGCCTAATGATGAGGTTGGGAAAAGGTTGTTACATATAGATAGACCGTGAGTTTATGTTGCATGCTCACTGCCACAGAGAGAGAGAACTACATGGTTCAAAAATAGGTTTTGCAATACATTTTTCCTAAAAAAGAATGTACTCCTGGGCACTCCAAAAAAACTTGACGCTTAGGATAAGCGACATGGCCTCCAAAACACAACTTTGACCTCTTGTTATTATAAAAGTATTTATCAAAGTGTGATATATGTATACTTTTTATGAAAGTAATTTTCGAGATAAATCTATTCATATAGGTTTCATATTTGCAAATTTAACAAAGTAAAAGTTATTGATGATTTATATTCCCTAATGTTTGACCCAAACCTTGCCCTAAACGCCAAGCTTTTTTTTGGTATAGAGGGAGTACTTGATAGAAGATTGAGTCAAACTATTTAATCAAACTAGCAAGTTGGTTGTGGAAATAGTGTTTAACTAGTTTTGCTATTGTAATATTTGGATGTTTTTATATGGATATCCTTTTGCCAAATAATTTTGTTTATTTGTTCAATTGATGTACTTTTTTACTCTATCTTTCATAATGAATCTAACTCTAGCTTGCAGCTATTATCATCTTTTGTGCCATTCTCTATTATTATCTTGTGACTGTGTAATTTCAGTTGAGGCCAAATTGAGGGGCCTTCAATCTCATCTTGGTGAGCTATATTGACAATAAAACCATTTTCCAAGCCATTATCTAGATCCTAGGCTCTATTATAGATTTAAATTCAAGATGATCTTGCATCTTCTATTACAGATCTAAAGTTTCACCTTTCTTCTATAGTATCATTTGTTTCATCACAATGATTTTCATGTCTTGGAGCCATTTGCTAGATTACAATAATAAGTGTGGTGCCACATACTCCTCCATCCATCCCAAAAGATGACATTTTTTCTACTTTTAAACATCGTGTTTGGCCATTCATTTTATTCAAAAGTTTATGCTAATAATAAAAAAAAATTATTATTAAATTATATCTAATGGTAAAATAAGTCATAACAAAGTAAATAATATTTATAAAAAAATTGAATAAGACAGATTACCAAACAAGATGTCTAAAATTCTAAAATGTGTGACTTTTGGGGATGGAGGGAGTAATCATGAGTCAACTAGTAGATAACTTTGTGTTTCCCTTGCAATTCTCTTGTACCCTCAACAAAATGTAGCGCTCAAGATAAAGAGTTTACAGACAATTCACTGCTACGAAGAAAATATCAGAATGAAGTGATGTCATGATGGGATTGGATGTAGTATGTCAATTTTTTGTTTTACCATTGACCATTAAAGCCCATCATTCTGTGTCATGTCATCAGACAAGAGAACACCCCGTTTAGAACTATGGCACAGGGAAACTAGAAATGATTGGCCTGATTAGTAGGTTCACAATTCACAACTCACTAGTTTTGTCGAAAAGATAAGTACCCTCATTTCCGTGAAAAATACTATTATAGCTATATCGCTACTAAAGTTCATGACAACTAAATATGACATAATATTGCTGAACTTAAATATTATCAAAGTTTGATGGAATAAAATAAGTTTCATGGGAATGAAAACCCACCGAGACTAGCCTTAATCCATCCTTATTCAGTTTAACCCAATCACCGATAGTTATTTATGATACTAAATAAGTAACAATAGATTTAATCGTTAAATATATTTTTGTAGTATATTTATTTGAAATCAAAATTGTTGGATACTATTTTCTATAAATATTCAAAATTAAAATAGTTTCATTAGACAAAATGTAGTGTTGTATTCTGTTGGGATGGGTATAGAAGAAAAATGTAACACGTGATTGAGATTTTAGTAACATATTACTTTTGTCTAGACTTTTTAGAAAGTTTACAAAGCCTAGAAAAGCTAGACACATTCGGTCATTAAATTTTTTAAACATATGATTAGTGTTTTTAATGAGCATTAGGTCTTCAATTTTTTCCAACGTAGTTTATGATAAAATTTTTGGCCTCAGCTATACCTTATTATTTGTTGAAAGAGAATAAACTATGTTTAACCTGCTTTCCCGCGCTAGAAGTTCGAGAAAGAAGCCCTCCAAGGTGGTAGTAGCACTGGCACTAGCATCTACTCCCTCCCGCTTAATACTAGTCGCTCTGGTGAATCAAAATTTATCCCCGAAAGATGCTGTTCTAAATTTCTAGCCTTGGTCCCACCCTACATCATCGCATATCATCTATTCAAATTATGCGTATTCTCATTTCCCCTGCTCTACTGATCAATAAACAAACTAGCAAAGAATAAAGAAACTAATGCCGATGGGAGGGAGGCTTTATCCTTCCATCCTCAGGGGCCCCCGCACCTCAGATGGACAACCTAATTGTAAATAAGTGCAGCAATGAGTTTTTTAATGAGCATTAGGTCTTCAATTTTTCCAACGTAGTTTATGATATTTTTTTTGCGCCTCGAGTTAGTGCCATTCGTTGTTGAAGGTAGTTGTGTTGGATCCTAGAACGAGAAAGTATAGTGTAGTAGCACTGGCACTAGCATCTACATTTAGCTTGACACTAATCTGCTTTATGTACAACCTCTAATTGCCATGAGGCATCCCCACACTCCCACCCACCTAATCTTTGTTGGTTGCTCATTGGCCCGCCGTTCCATTCATGGCTTCCTGGTGGAATGGGTGGATGGATGGGTGAGGCGAGTAAAAAGGCAGCCAGGAAGAGAGACTGAAGTGGCGCTGCAGTGCTCCTGCTCCCACTCACTCCCAAGTTGCAAGACTAGCCAGTGCCATACGCACATGGCTCAAAACATTTGTGAACTTTATTCGCGGACCCCAGCCCCACTCCCCTGCAGAAAACAAGAACGCGCGTTCCCACCTTCCAAAGCAACGTGTCTGAAAAACTCTGGCTATATAACACTCAACTACGGGGTGTTTCGGAATAGGGACTGTGCAATCTGGATGAGTTTTTGTCTTCCTCTCTTTAGAAGTGTCAAGTCAAATGCCCCTGTTCGTTCGCTCAATCGTTCTCCTTCTGCTCTTGCTCACCTCTCAGCCTCCTGACTGACTGGGCTGTAGAACAGAACACCAAGCTTACGAGCCCTGTTCTTGAATAAAGCAATGTACAGAGAGAGAGAGAGAGAGAGAGAGAGATCTCTCTACAGTTCCTTGTTCTTCCTCTTGACAGTCTACAGTTGTTCTGCAATAGCATGGTTTGTATGGTATTTGGTGCTTAATTTTAGAACTGCACTGCACTTGAGCAATACCAGGATACTTTTACTTTATGAGGTTCTTCTGTGCAAGCTAATCCACCTTCAGTTGTTTTGTGATCGTTATATAATATTGACTGATCTTATGCGATTCCAGTACGATATATATATCCGAGATCTCCACAAGTCCACAGTGTAAAGTTACTAAAGTAATCCCTCAAAAAGCTATCCATATTTGTGCAAGCTAATCCACCTTCAGTTGTTTTTGATCGATAGTCTAATGTTGCAGATAGCAAAGAAAAATCCAGGGTACTTTAAGTGGCTCTTTGTGCAAAGCTAATCAAACTTCAATTATTTTTGTGATCTTTATATCATTTAATATCGACTTGCAAATCTTATGTGGCACCAGTACGAGATATCAGAGATCTGACAGTGTAAAAAGTTTCTAAAGTAATCCTTCAAAAGCTATCTATATTTTTGTTCGATATGATACTATCAAGTATCAACACTCAGATCTCAAAATAAGCCGATGTGTGCAGAGACACGCACTCCCCTTGCTAATCATCCGCAAGAGAAGCTCTGAAAAACAGAGTGGTGGCTGCTCTTAAAAATTCGCATACCACAAGAAAAATCTGGATAAGGCGATAGGGTGCACATACAATACAGCAAAGTAATGCAATGGTTAATCATTAACCATCATGTGTCGCGCGCATCGCCACTGCCAGGTGGGAATTCCACTACAGCCATAGCGATAACGGTTTATTAGGCTGAAAAAGATACTTTCAGTGAGATTGCACGGTTGGAAAAGTATGTTTAAGGTGGAAGCCCAATCATGATACCACCATATCCTCCATCATTTCCAACAAAAACTCAAAACTTAACACACATTGCGCGTTCCTATGGCGTTTTGTAATTACGCATTGCCGTATGGTTACACTTTTTCTTAACTGACGATACGCAAATCCTTTTACGTATTCGGTAAACAAATCGGCATTTTACATCTTTATTTGGCAGTGAAATTTTGCCTAATTCAATTGCCATGAGGGGCAGCAGGCCAATCCCTCCCTGGGCGCCTCACCATGGGCTGAAGCCTATCACAAGATGTTTCAAAGATCGTCACATGTCATATAAAAACTGAAACTGAAACTGGATTGAAACCTACTCTCAATCTGAGTTTCATCTCATGTTTCATAAAAGATTTAATTTCTACGACTGTAGATAGCGCAGATTCGGGCCTCGCATGAGCTTCACCGCCAAGATGAAACTCTTTTCCCTCTCTCTCTTTAGAGTTTCAAGAGCAGTAAACTTTTATCGACATTTAATAATCTCTATTTAACGCATACGAAACGCCTACGAAAGCCCATTCCTAATCCAGCTCCCCTTCACGGATGCTCGAGTGACCCCAACCCGGAAAAAGGGTGCGGAGGTGGATGAGTGCTGCGACTGCAAATGTGAGAAGTCAAGCGACGCTGTACATACCACTAGCAACAGAGAGAACCACATGGCTCAAAATAAAACCTGCAACTTTATTCCCTCGGCCCCAGGTGGTGGATGAACGCGCGTTTTCCATCTCCACCCTCCCAGTTCCCAACGCAACGTGCCTGAAAGCTCCGGGCTAGCAAAAATGCACGCTGCCCCCGCACACCACTCTCCACCCAAGTCCAAGCGCAGCCACTACCACTCAGCCAGAGCCAGCTCTCGCCTTCCACTGCAGCAGCTTCAGCTACACCCAGCAAGCTCTCACGCACAGATCGAGCTGAAGCGAAGAAGCTAGCAATGGAGTACGGGTATCCTACAACGGCTGCTGGCGAACAAGGGAGAAGAGGCCGCCGCCCAAGAGGGCCAGCCTGCAGATAGCCAAGACCTGCTGGCAGCCTCGTGGTGGCCGGCGCCGGCGCCACCAACAGGGAGCGCAGCTTCGGGAGATGAGCAAGCTTCTGCTACCTGATCAATCCGCGTTTTAGATGTCTGCTTTGTGGTGCTTATCACACAGGGATTGTGCAAACTGATGTGTGTTTTTCCTTTGTTAATTTGTAGTTGTAGGGTCGCAAATCTTGCCTTTCGTTCCCCGTTTCAGTTTAGAGGCTTAGAGCTCTGTTGAGTGAACCATTGGGAGAGAGATGTAGTATGTTGCTCTTGTTGTGTTTTACTATGTACAAACCATGAGTACAGAGCAATATAAGTTCTCGTGTTTCGGCTGGTAAATTTATGACTCAATTTCGAACCTTTTCTGATTCGTTCGCAAAGTGCCCTCCCTCGACTCACATTGATTCTCACAGCTGCTCATCTGAATTCGAGCAGTGGCTACTGTGAGCTGAGTCTCAGAAAAACCGAGCGTGGCTGGCCCTTCCGCCCTTGACTGAATTTCTGAAACAGATCAGGAGCCCGCCGCACACCGCGCTCACCCCGGTTCGCGGAGCAGTGCGTGGCGTCGTGCCGGCTGCTCCCAGCTTATGTGTGTGTGTGTGTGTATCTGATTCTCTAAGCAAGTGTTGTGGCCATTGGGTTGATGTTAATCGACATGTACTCGTTATGTGTATCTTATCATTTTGATATTGAGTTGCAAATCTTAACTGTACCTGTACTAGATATCAGAGATCTCACCAGTGCACCGAATCCCTTCAAAAGAGATTTATTATACTTGTTTGATAACTATCGCCTGTTAATCATTGCAAGAAGCACGGAGTGGTGTCAGGCCTGAAAAATTTGAGGAGTATAAAAAAACGAGATAGCCAACAAAGTATATATTAAACATCTGTGCCAAGCAACAGCCCAACAAGTTACGCTGAAACCACTTATCAAAGTTATCACATCATATCACCAGGCAGAAATGACACTATAAATCCAGTGAGAAAGAGATAGAAATATTCTATCAGTAAAGTATATACCAAGAATACCCGTGCATGTTGTGAAACTTTCTTAAAAAATAAAAAGTTATGGTATCGTGTATGTATAAGATGTGCCATTAAAATTGGAAAATCAAAATATAATAACCTTATAGAAAAATTACTTCATTTCTTCAAATTAACTTCAAATCTCATTTTCGACAAGTCAAACTTTTAAAATTTTAAATAAAATTTATGTAAAATATTTAATTTCCTAATTTATTTATGGTGAAAATATATTTCATTGTTAATACAAAGATATTTATCATGTACCAAAAAATATTGGTATTTTTTTGTATATATTTGTTCAAACTTAAAAAAAAGATTGACTTTAGAAAAATGATGTAATTATAGGAGTATGCATATAGTGGGCCTGTTGGTTTTGCAACTCAAACTTTCTATGTCAAAGATTTGGCAACAAAAATTGTTAAAACTTGTACAAAGTTGATTGGTTATAGATTCGACATACAACCTCGAGATATTGACAAATTTTCGTACAAAAACAAATGGTTTTGGCAAAATCTTGTCACCTAAGTTTTGGCAATGAACTATCAACGAATCTGTATGTTGATAGGTTAAAAATAGCAATTGTACTTAGTAGAAGATGTGGATATAGTTTGCCTGTAAATATGTAGGAGATGACAGCAGAGGATGATATACATATAGTGGATGTGAAGATAGAAAAAATTAGTGGGTTTGTTTTTATAAGAGATGTAGGTTACTGGATTATGAACGTTATATCTAAATGATTAGGAGCACTAAGTTAAGCTAAGACATAACTTAGTCTGATATATGGAGATGCTAGGAAATTGAGTGTGAGATACATATCCATTATGAACTATTTGAGATTCTCAGATTCGGATAGTTATCTTTCACTTGTATCTCAAGAACAATGACAAAGTCAGAAAAACATGCACATTATCATGTTTTAAATTATATTTCTTTTGGCAAAGAGTGTGGAAATATAAATATTTTTATAACATAATAATAGATTAATCGTGACCGTGTTCTCATGAAGTCTTTTAGAAAAGAGAATATATTGATATTCCAAATTTCCCGTGATCAACAGATGCATATGGCTATTCATTATTACAAACATTCAAAACCCGATCTAGGAAAAATGCAAAAAAAAGTTCCGGAGCCAACAAGACAAAAAAAAGTTCTCAAAAAGGAAAAAAAAAAACTAAAGGGCAATTCTATTATTAAAACGCATGACCATGTTTTGCAAACACTTTCATCAATGGCCGCCTCTCAAGGATCCTACATCCCGCCTTCATAAACAGGCAATCCTCCTCTTTCAAGCAAGGACCGTAACCTGTCCAACATCCCTTTAAAGAATACCTCGCAAATATGGCGGTATTGTGTTCTCAAAGTCTAAATACTTATATGAACATTAGCGTCAACCTGGTTTGAAGTATTCTCAAATGCTATTTGAAAATATTATATATCAATCTGTTCTAAATTACATGTCACTTTTATTTTATTCTAAGTTCAACTTCTCCAGCAGCAACCAAATTTATAGATATGAGAAAAATCATCCTCATGTCTACACAGCTTAAGATTCATAGGGAGCAGAAGTTAATACATTTTTCTAAAAGAATTTTGACTTAGAACGGAACTAATAAACTGCTAAAGTGATTTCAGAACATAGTGGGTTTAATATCATATATCCCTATGTTCTGAAATTAAAGCCTTTGCCAACAAAGAGATCACATGTATGTATGATCAAATTGTATAGAAGACACAAGATGTTGCATGCAAATTAAACAGTTGCCGGTGCAACTTTTTGTATAAGGAAACAATAACAGGGACCCAATCCACTTGTTTGAGCCCTTGTTTTTCCATCTCCGCGAGAGACGATGGTCATGCCCACGTCGTACAATCTCTCGGAATTAGCACCCGTCTATAGCCGTATCTTGACGGTTTGCAACGTTTCGGTGCCGCTCTTCAGTCCTCATCGAATCCGAACTCCGGAACCCACGCACTGGGACTGCCAGTCTTGGAGCATCAGATGCGCCAAACCGGCTAATTAGCCGACCGCATCTCTCTTCTGATCGATCCGCGACCGGCAAACCGGCGCAGTGAGGATCATCGCCCGGAGGCATTCTGCTCCCTTTGCCTCGCCTTTTTTCCCCCTGTTGGCTATTTATTCCTGGTTCTGGATTGGGTTTGGTGCCAGGTTGCCAGGAGCTTTTTCACTATTAGTCTACCACGAGGTGGTCGCGAGGGGCCAGAATCCGTCTAGAGCAGTCAAGCAATGGCAAGTGGTGGCTGCGAGGGCGCTGCGACGGTCGGCAGACCTCGCCTCGTCAAGACGCCGTCAGGGGAACCCGCTGCCCCGGCGGAGGGCCAGGTCAAGGAGAGGATCGTGGGGACATTGCGGATGCCCCTGGCCACGGCGGCGGTCCGCTGCCTGCGGCGACCGGACGGTCGCAGGCACGGGCAAGAAAGGCGCGAGGGACAGGGCGCCTGCGTCGCCGCCGTCTCCCGGTGCCAAGAAGAAATGATCTCTGGTCGATGCGACTGAGAAAGGAATATGTATGTTTCGTGTGATGGTATGTACGTGTCCGATGCGTGAACCCCGCGAGTTAGTAGTTCCACGTTACTAGGGCCTCGCTAGACAAGTGAAATTTTAAATAAAGAACTCCCTCCCCGTAGCCTTTGAGAATG
This sequence comes from Hyparrhenia diplandra, assembly GCA_015847255.1. Taxonomy (NCBI): domain Eukaryota; kingdom Viridiplantae; phylum Streptophyta; class Magnoliopsida; order Poales; family Poaceae; genus Hyparrhenia; species Hyparrhenia diplandra. The sequence goes on from JADLZK010009892.1 coordinate 39,530, forward strand.
TTAGTTGGAAAACTAACATGGGGCAAAAATCAAAAGAATCGCCCTCACAAACACGCATTTTTTATCCAATCACATGCCCCTCACAAAAAACAGTTAGAAACTTTAGCCAACTAAACGAGGCCTAGGTACTCCTCTGTCCTTTGAAATGTTAGTTGAAAACCAAAATCATGTCCCTCACAAACATTCCAATCACGCCCCTCACAAAGAGGGAGTAAACTGCAGGAGATCAGCGGGTGTGTGGGAAGTATCAGCGAGTATTGTGGTTTGATCCTTTCTCGCAGTCTGGTTTCTTGTATAAACAAGATAACAAGATGTAACTTGAAGCAGTATATATATTGAGGTACTAGTATTTTACTATCTTCTGATGATCAACTCCATCTTTGGCACGTAGAACAATCACTTAGAATAATCATCAGTTTACCATCAGGACTAATCATCATCAGTATTTTTTTTCCAATGAGCTTTTGAGAGGGGAGCCGCTGACCACCTCTGAACATGGTAAAGATATGTCAGTAGTGGGCAGCATGACACAATGTGAATCAACTTATCTCTTTTCGTATCACTCAATGCACAGACCTGAAACGCAAATATCATTGCAACTCATCACCATGCAATGCTCCTTGCATCAAAACTTTGTTCGGTCTGCAGAAAACTAACCAAATGTTTAGTCCAGTTATTCACATGTACCAAACATATTTCCCACAAAGGGCAGAGATAAAAAAAGGGCATACAGCAAATATCAAATGTCATGTGTGACCATAATACTCTGTTGTCATCTGTTGATCATTGCTCCCTTCAAGATAGCTAGTGAAAGACTAAGAAATCTATTCCACTTGCATCTGTGCTCCACGTTTCTTTGTTTGCAAAAAGCAACTAGATCGGACGGGAGAGTAAAATGGAGAGCTACGTCTCAACAATCTTCCATTGTAGTACTGCTCAAGATGATGGTCCTCGCCAGGCTCTCGAATTTGATGGAAGTTCTCGACAGGCTTGCTTCAAGTTCATTCAATTCATCAATGTCTAAGTCATCACCAACATCAATATCTTCATCGCCAGGCTCCTCAACCCTCCCTTTGCCATTACATGTTGATGAACTTGGACCTGCATCCTTACTTTATTGCTCTGTCACATGGGAGGAAAAATACATGTTAGAATAGATCCATAGAGAAAATAGGTTTTGTTATAATTAATTGCAAATCATCCAGCATATATATATATATATATATATATAGTATCAGAGTATCTATCAATTTACATGTTAAAGCATGCACTGAATTGGACGATTCAAACAGGTACATCAAGTTACTTCTTTGATTCCTAAATGCTACCAAAGATTGCCTAACTAGTATACAAATGATAAATAAAATAATAAATGGCCACATGTGGATTCACTTGTTGGCCCTAAAAATAGTTCACAAACCAAATCTCCTGACTCACCACCAAGTTCCAGAGTTCCATTGGGTTGACTAACAGGAATAACAAACATACAATACACTGCTTGATAAAGGTTTTTGACAAGGCAGGGACGAGATTGTTCCTGTGTTACCAGAACAGGAAACGCCCGTGCTCCAGGACGAGGAACATTGTATCACACCTCGTTCTCAGTGACACCAATCTAGACACTACCTAAAAAGTTAAGTTACCAACATAGAGCCATTACAATGTTTTTCTTCTCTCAGAATGAAAAAAGAACAAAGAAACCTCTAAGAGAAGGCCAAGCCAATAACCCCTTTAAATCTAGATCTGATCTGTCAACATCCACTTATGTTTTTGGACAGGTTTTGCCAGGACTTTTCATGGATGTAGATGTAGGTTGGATATATGGTAAACCATGTATATAGGCACAAATTTTAGGGCCGGTTTGTAAGTGGATCAAGTTTGGTGTGTTTCTTTGAGCCTACCCATTCTTGTGTTCCCTCATGGAGATACATGACATCCCTGTTTTCCATATCGCTTACTAATCACGACATCGCGGATTAGTCAGCCTTATCGTAACTTTGTGCTCGATAAGGCCGTTCGATCAGTTTTGTTCGATTAGTTTCCTTATCGTCCCACTAATCGCTTAACTAGTCACGCATTAGTCGTCCGGCTAAGCCTGCCGACTACTCAATTGGGCAGTATGTAAGGACAAGGGATAACCTCGCCCACCTTTAGCCGGCCCATTGGGGTTTAAGGGAGTGACTGGAAAGTGACAGCCCAGGAGTGAGTGACATATCATGATGACATATTCATGATATATGGAGTGGGGACTGACATGACATGTGCCACTTTGCTTCGTGGGAATGAACGTGTCCAGTTGTGTGTGTGTGTGTGTGTGCATACCCCCTTTATATGTATGTGTGTTTTGTGGGCATGGGCTGGGGCCAGGGGGGCCAGGACATTACACTACAAATCTCTTACCTCACTAACCTATTATTTCTTTTGACCATGCCTACTTTAAAGAGAACAAATATCAGCTAAGGAAGGTACATTTACCGATTCTTCATTGGCCTCAGACTCTTCCTCTCTCTCATATATACTTCATATGCTTCAGCATCATCAACTTAACACACTTGCATCAGCCATGAACAACCTCACGACCACTGGAAACGAGAACAGGTATAACCATAGTGAGCACATCAAAGTAGGGCAGCAAAAAGTTAGCTAGAAGAAAATAAGATTACCTCATGCATCATTCTTAGCCCTCTCTGCTTTCAAGGCAGCCTGACCAGCTTCTCTTTCTTCTGCCTTCTTCCTCTTCCATTCCATTGAAGGACAATTGGTCGTCATAGGGGTTGTAGTCTTCTGCCTTTTACGCTTGTGACATCAACACAACAAGTTACAAGACAAGATACAAGAACAGTGTCAAAAGAATCCATTTACACAACAGTTTGGTCAAGGGTGTGGATGTATGCTCAGACCACCCAAAGTTCAAGTCCTTGTTGAGGCTAATTTGGGTGCCTATTTCCCTTCTTAATAAAAAATGACATCTAGTTCCGTTTTGGTCGGTCTAGTGGTTTTAGGGTAAACAAGCTTCACTATTCTATAGAAAAAAAATGATGCCTGTTACACTTCACTTTACCTGATCTTCAATCTCATCTTCAATAGCTATCTTCTCACTCTCTTCCCTCTAGTAAGGCCTTCATTTGTGATTTCAGTAACGATCCGGTGGAAGGGCATGCCGTAATGGCACTCTTTGCCGCCATTTGGGCAAACCCAGAACCATCCATACTGTTTCTTCTCCACAGCATCAAGAAAGTACTTGCATACCTACACATAAGAAAAAAAAGTTACCCAAAATGCTTTCATATTTAACAAAAATTTGCAGACTGGATACAAAAGGTTACGCTTTTAAAAACTACATTAGTGTAAATAAATTCACAGCACCAACTAAAATGGTAAAAAAAACAGTTGTAAGGATTTAAAAAGATACTCCCTGAGTCCTAATTTAAAGTGTGTCTACTTTTGGCTGACTGTTTAGATTTAGAAGGCTCACAAAGTTAATGAAGTATCAGTTTACCAGCATACCCCTCATAACTATTTGCATGCACATTCCATTCAATCTTTCTGCGCCAACTTCCAAGTGTTTTTTTTGGCAATATTCCTGTGCACATGCAACCATATGCTGCAGCCTATGTTACTGCATGCAAGGAATGATGTGTCACAGTAAAAGCTAGCAGCATGTGTACTTAAGACTAAGCAAAGGGTAATTTCGTCACTTTGGGACATCCCTTGGTATCTGAGTCAGAAAATATTCACCCTCTAAAAACCAAAAGGAAAACTAAATGATTATGAGCTACCGCAGGGTCACAATAGAAAAAACGAACGCTAGTTCAGATGCCAATACATCATAATATGATAGCATGTTAAATCTTTATAAAATTTGCATTCATGAAATGTATTCAGTGCATTTGCATTCAGTTAGCATATCACGGCACAAAAGTTCTTCCACAAACATCAGTTTCTTAGACTAACCAACTAGTAAATTTTATGGCTCATCTGTTCAGTTGCTTAATTATGATTTGAACTCCAGAATGTTTCGACAGTTATAGACAAGATGTCCAGCACAATTCTAACTAGTTTGAAAACTTGATAAATATAGATAAATTAACATAATAACATTAAAAATGACATAGACCTATGACACAGCATGTGACAGGGAAGGTTTAGATATTGACTGCAAAATAGGCTGAGCTTAGTGCATACAATATCAGTAGGTTTGTTTTGCTGATACTCCGTCTTTTTAGATTCAACAACCTTCTCGAGAGTTTCCTGATCCCAGTCCTCCATGGTATCTGTCCATAACAAATAACATGTGAATTTAAACAAATTAATCCTAAGAACTTGCACAGAAGGTGGTATCCGATCATGTTTATATATTACCTGCATCACGCTTGTCTGTGTAGATATCAATCTTTTCACCCTTCCTCTGGACATTCAGGTCATGAGAGAATTTGCACTTAAAACCCTTCTGGCACTGGCCAGCCTTGAAGAACTCACACAGTATTGACTTGGGATCAACACCTGCATAACATAATCTGCGGCATCAGCATCTATTAGACTGTAGACAGGGATAGCAGCCGTATTACCTTAAACTCCCATGTTGCACTCATCCTAATAACTTGCTACATTTATGTGCACCCTACAGGGCATGAAAGAGCTCAAAAGTGTTCAAATTTCGCAATGTACAAGTTACACTAAATAAATTAACCAAACATTGACAATAGACGACAGTAATATTATGCACACCACTATGTGACCAAAATGACATCGGATAGAACTGTACCATCCACACATAAACCAAGAATGGACTTATACAGCACATGTCAACAATATGACAATTCAAGACTGTAAACTGCTAAACTCAAGGAGATGAAGCCGTACCAACAGGGACCTTGGGCTGGCTGACGGCAACCTTGAATAGATCATTAAGCTCCTTCTCGCGCGCTTCTCTTCCTCCTTCTTCTTCTGCTCACCCACGTGCGCATCCACATCAAAAAAAAAAAAAAAGGAAACGTTAGAAGAATGAGACAATCAGAGGGAGAAGCGAAGGAAGCATCCGGGAAGGCTTTCGATCTGAGCGTTCTCCGGTACCTTGGCGGCGGTCTTGGTCGCATCGGGCTTAGGCTGGACGGCCTGGTGCAGGGACTGGACGTACTTCTGGACGTTCTTGCTCTTGTTCTTGTTCTTGAGCCCGAAGGTCTTGTCCTCCACGACCTTCTGCTTCTTGGCCAGCTCCGCCTTCGACGGCGCCGCTTTCTTCGGCGGCATCCTGCCCCTCTAGTCCGATTCCCACCCTCGCGAAGGTTGGTCCGGGTTCGGACTGGGCGGCGGGAGGATGAGGAAGCGGCGGCGAGGTAGGAGGGTTTCGTGGGTTTGGGTCTGGCTCCTGCCTGAGCTGAGGGGGGGGAGGCGGAGGCGGAGGCGAGGAGGAAAGTTCTAGAGATGGTGGTGGTCTGTGGTCTCGTGGCGATTTGGGGAACCGGGATTGGATGGTGGTTCGTGGATCCTGGGCTGCATTCCCCTGTGAGGGCTTCCAACTGGGCACTGGGCCTTTGGTCTTTCGGCCTTGCTAGCATGGAGGTGGTCAAGTTTTTCCATCTCCCACACAAGTAATTTTTAAAAGAAATATTTAAAATTTATATATATAAAAAAAAAAAACCCTGCCTCCTTATCCTTTCCTGAAGCCGCACCGACGGGCATAGTTCATTCTCCGTCGCGAGTCGCAGAGCGACTCCGCTCGCGGACGCCGCAGCTCGACGCCGGTGGCCGCCCGCCGCCGGAGAACGCCATCGGCCGCCCGCCCGCTCAGCCCCTTCCGCGCCGCCTTTCCCTACCTGACGCCAGCAGGCTGTCCTCTCCCTCCGTCTCCATTGCTCCTCCAGAGTAAGCTGTCAAATACTGAGAGGCTTGTGAACTCTTTTTTTAACGAAACTCAGGGTTAAATATTGAAATTTCTCCCGCCGCGTGAGCCTGTCGAGGCCTTGTGTTCTCAAGAGGTGGCGCGGCCATCCTTTTCCCCCTCCTCCGCTGCGCTGGTAGCAGAGAGTTGAGATCACTGAATTAATCTTCGTTTTGCTCTAATGTGCAGGACTGCTTGGTTGAAACCCATGCACTGTTTGTGAATCAGAATGGCTGCACTGAGGATTCAAAACCCCAGCTGGTCCTCGGGAACCCAGAAGGCGCAATCTTGCTAGCAACCCAGTCCATGTGGGGCTGGATTTGGTTGGGTTTAGTTCCTGGATGTTGCCAATGGGGACCACAGGTGTGCAGGCGGCACCGCAGTCGTCACAAGCCATGGTGTTGGATATGTTGGTGCTGGGAGGAAGAGCCGTCCAGGGGCATTCTTGAAGAATGGTGTGGTCCGCTCACTCGACGATAGTGGTGTCAGGGTGTCTACTGTGTTCATCTCTTCCATCTGAAGCTGTAAGTTCCGGCAGCAAAATGTCTTCAGTTAATTCAACGGGCTTTGCACAGAAGAAGAGGGGGTAAGTTATGGCGGAGAATACAGGGTGGTAAGAAATTGGTAAGGCATAGAGCCCGAAGCATGGCCCGGAAAGGACAGGCATGGTCACAAATCTGCGTTAAGGATGATGATATTGATACAGTTTTGTCTGGGATAAGCAAGGAGTCCAGCATTGAAGAGTGCAATTCTGCTCTCATCTGTCTTGAGAAGCTCAGCGATGAGAAGGCTCTTAACTTCTTTGATTGGATGAAGGTTAATGGGAAGCTAAAGGGGAATGCTCATGCATATCACCTAGCTCTCCAGGCCATCGCCTGGAAGGAGGACTGGAAGATGGCTGAGTTGTTGCTTCATGAAATGGTTGCTGATTCGGGTTGTGCATTGGATGCTCGAAAGCATTTAATGGGCTGATATATGTTTGTGCTAAAAGGAGGCTTGATGCTTGGGCAACAAAGTGGCTTCACATGATGCTTGAGAGAGAGAAGTGCAGCCGAACTTGTCTACCATTGGTATGCTTATGGGCCTCTACCAGAAGACTGGGAAACTATCTGAAGCTGAATTCACTTTTGAGAAAATGAGGAATTGCAATATCAAGTGTATCAATGCTTACTCAGCCATGATTACTTTGTATACACGTTTAGGCCTTTTGCCAAGTCTGAGGATACTATTAATCTAATGAACAATGATGGGTTAGTTCCAAACATGGAAAATTGGTTAGTGCGGTTGAATGTATTGCCAACAGGGTAAAATGGAGGAGGCAGAATTGGTCTTGCAGTCCATGGTTGACGAAGGGTTCACCCTGAATATTGTAGCATACAATACTTTAATTACAGGATATGGAAAAATTCTGATATGAAGAAAGCAAACAACGTGTTTGATAGTCTTGGCAGTGCAGGTTTAGCTCCTGATGAGACCACCTATAGATCAATGGTAGAAGGTTTTGGTAGAGCAAACATATATGAAGAGGCAATTTTGTACTACAGGAAGCTCAAGGGTGCTGGCTTCCGACCAAATGCATCCAACTTTTACACTATGATCAACCTACTAGCAAGACATGATGACAATGAAACTGCAGCTGAAATTCTGGAGGACATGAGGGCAGCAGGTTGTCAGTGTTCATCAATTGTTACGTTTCTTGTTCGGGCTTATGGAGCAATAGGAAGAATGCATAAGGTTCTCCCCATTCTACAAGCTTGTTTCAACAAGAAGATTTTGCTTGATGCCACCTCATGCTCTATTTTAGTAACATCATTTGTTCAAAATTCTTTACTGGAAGAAGCTCTGTACATTCTGGGCGTGAAAAGAAGTGGAAAGATTCTGCTTTTGAAGACAACTTATATCATATATTGATATGTTCTTGCAAAGAGGGTGGCAGTTACAATGATGCTGTTAGGATATACAATCAGATGCCTAAGTCTGAAACACATCCAAATCCCCGTATTTCTTGCACTATGATTGATGTTTTTCAGCATGATGGAGAGGTTTTGCCGATGCTGAAGCTATTTACCTTGAACTGAAGGCTTCAGATTCTGTACTTGATATGATTGCTTACAGTGTCATTGTGAGGATGTACATTAAAGCACAGCGACTAGAGGATGCTTGTTCAATTTTGGCAGAAATGGAGAAACAAAAAGAAATAATTCCTGATAAATACCTTTTTCTTGGCATGCTTCGGACTTACCAAAAACTTGGTCTGCTCGAGAAATTGGCTGATACGTGATTACTGGATACGTAAGAGTCAAGTTGAATGTGATGAAGCCATGTATAACTGCATTATTAATTGCTGTGGCGGGCCATACCTGTTGATGAGCTGTCCAGAATTTTTGATGAAATGATTCAACTGGGACACTTAGCAAACACCGTTACCTCAATGTATTGATAGATATATATGGAAAAGCTGGGCTTTTCAACAGGGCTGAAAAGGTCTTTACCATGGCTCGCAAGCAGGGCCTTGCGGATATCATATCATACAATACCATTATTGCTGCATATGCAAAAGGCGGCAATTTTCTTAGTATGAATTATTTTGTCCAAATGATGCAGGATGCAGGGGTTTCCTGTTTCTCCTGAGGCGCACAATTGCATGCTGGATGCTTATGGAAAGGCAGGGCGATTGGAAGAGTTTGCTTCTGTTTTGCAGAAAATGAAGAGAGCAAAATGCAAGTTTGATCACTACACTTACAATATAATGATCAATATTTATGGGAGAAGGGTTGGATAGAAGATGTTTCGAATGTTCTTGCAGAGCTAAAGGACCGAGGTGTTGAGCCAGATTTGTACAGTTACAATACCTTGATAAAAGCATATGGAATAGCAAGAATGCCTGAAGATGCTGTCAAAGTGATGCAAGAGATGAGGATTAAAGGCATCAGCCCTGATCGGGTGACATATGCTAACCTCATTACTGCCCTACAAAGGAATGAAAATTTCCTAGAAGCTGTTAAATGGTCTCTGGATGAAGCAAACAGGAGTTGTAGGGTGTGGAGCTTGAGCCTATTGTACCTGAGCTCCTGAAGCATTGGGTTTTCTTTCGATATTATCCAACTCGGATTGTTGTCTTCATGTTGCAATTGAATACATACTTTCTACTGTACAGAAGAGTGTAGCTGATTGTTCTGCAAGTGCTACAGACATTCAGAAACATGCGTTCTCATACAAGATGAAATTCAGTCATGCATATAGGAAGTTTTATCATACCTATCACGCTTGTAAATTTACAGTAACAGTGGTTTTTATCAACTATGCATGATCAAAGTCAAATGAATTCACTTGTTCTCAGTTTTTCATTGGGTGAGCACAGTGTTGCCATTCCCTCTTCTCTTGAAGACTCTTGGCTTTGATTTCTTTTTCGCTACTAATATCATGTTAATACAATATTCCACATTCATTTGAATGATTATTTGAGTCCTCTATACACTATACTTATTATGAACGGTTTGCTAAATACAGCCGTGTACATTCATGAACACCCTATAAATACATTTGAGCTGCCTGCGGACAGTGCCTGCTGGCTCGCCCCCGTGCATGGGGAACGCATGTCAGCCTCGCTGAGCTGATGGACAGCATTAGCGTTCTCGCCCCTCTAGGTATGTGGCACCATCAGCCTGATACAGATCTGATGAAGAACAAGAAGCTCTTGGGGTTGGATAGGGCTCCCTCCCACGCCGTTGTGGCCTCTGATGCCTCCAGTGCAGCCCGCAGCAGCTAGAGGCTTTACTTTGGTCATATTGAAGATACTTCAACAATGATGCTTGCGTTGTCGTTGCTGCTTACCTGCATGTGGATGTCGGACTGCATCATGTCACTGAACATTGGTTCATACATGTATGTTACATGATTGAAATGCAAATGCAGGTTATGGTGTGAACCCCATGACTAGCTGTCTATTAGTATTTTTGAAGGGACTGGATATAATTTTTGGTTCTGGGAAAGCATCTTTTGGTGCCTTCCAAGATTGGCAAGAAATGATGTGATCTTTTGTTTAAGTTAGATGGCCAAGAGCATCATATTCTTTAGAACCAACTAGAAGGGATCCTGTTTGATTAGTTCACTGCAAGTTTGTAGAGTAATGTCAATGTAGGGATGTGTAAGTTCATTTCAAGTTTGGTTTTTGTATTGCAAATAAAGTCCATAGTTCCCTTATGAATGGTCAGCGATCTGGCTCAAATCTAAGCTTTGATCGAACTCAACAGAGTATATTTAATTTAATTAGGTTTTATTAAATTATTGTATTCTGTTGTAGCTTGTCAATGCATGGAGAGATATGGTGAACGCAGCGCCTGAACCTGGGATGCCCATTTCCTTCAGTGCGCCCACTCCAATATACATTGGTTCATACCTCCTCAGTTTTGACTTTTAAGTTTGATTCTCCTAACTATTGTTACTGGAATTGCATCTGCCCAGCCCAATATACATGAGTGGTTCTGGTAATTAGGATGACCAACTTTGCAAAACACGTCCAAAGCTGCTCCATTCTTTAGAAAACACTGGCCAACGATGTTTTTCTTTCATCAATTGAATTATTTTTAGTTATACCATTTATTTTAGTATGCAGGCCATACTTTTGATTCATGTCCCAACAAAATCTAGGAGCTTCACGATTGAAGGCTTTTTTCTCACTTCAATAATTTCTCCTTGTGAGTCTTTTTTTTTTTTAATTTATTAATTAAGCATAATATGGTTTCTTCCTTGCTTGAATTCAGTCAAACAAACTGAGAAAGGCATGGTTCTTCCTTGGTGAAATCATTGATGTATTTCTTCTTTGTGCTTAATGTCTTCTGCAGTGGTGGTTTCAAGGATTTATACCCTGCAAAAACAGAAGGTTAGGACAAGACGTCTTACATTGTTCTTTCACTTACAACTGGACAGCTAAAAGTTAATTTCGTACTAATGTCATTGCAAAACCAGAGTTTCTTTTTTGACCTTAAAGCCATGCTGAAGAAGTCTGGAGCTAAATATGCCATTCTTTATGCCTCTCAACCATCTGGTTTACTAAAGCCCTTCCAATATCAGTGTCAGAAAAAAAAAAGCCTTCCAATGTGCCATTACCCAGGTAACTTGCAGAGAACAACAATACTAGTAGTATTATACTACTAAGGGTGGCCTAGGAAAATGTCAAGGAATCTTTAGTTTAATTTGAATTAAATAATATTTAACATGCGTGGGAATTGTTTTTAGTTCAGTTAAATTTATAATTGTTCACGTCTTCGAACTGTATCAAAGTGTGTATAATCGTGGGAGGAGCTAACTTTTTACAAGGCTGATTGGAAAATATTGTGTTCTGGGAGCTTTGTGATATAGTGAAAATCTCTTTTGAAGAGCACAGAAGCGGACTTGTCCAACTATTTGGTATTTTGTTGTAGAGGCCGATTTTTTTTTAATCCATTATCTAAAAAAAAATTTGGTATTTTGTTTTTTGGCAAAGACATCAAGTGAAAGGCATAATTTAACGGTGTTTGATATTTGTTGACACTCTTATCACTGAGGTGACTGATGCATGTCTCTTATCATTTGCTGCAAGCAACCCGGTAGCATCAAGCTACATCAAGGGAAGCTCCTTGCCTCCCCCATCGGGTATAAATAGAAGCTTCATTTTAGTATGTTTATTTTAGTGGAGATTTAATATTGATTTTTTTGGTTAATTTCTCTATTCTGTCATACATACAGATGATATTAGGCTTTTTGTTAATGTTATAATAGCAAAACAATGGCCGTTAGTAGTTTGAGGAAGAGGGGAGATATTAGCCTTTTAAAATGTTGCTAACTATATGTTTGTCTATTTGTTCGATTGATAGAATATAGCAGTTGCCTTTATCTAAGTTCACTGATTCAGGGGCAAACTATTATTTATCACAAAGACCACTGCTAACTCCATTTTCCCTTTAATAATCAGGCTGCAGAGTACATCGAGTATGCCAACCTTTTCAGTGAGGATGAGAAGAAGCAATCTAGCTCTGAAAAACAATTGCAAGCTCGACAACGCAGCCTGCAAGCTGAATTTACTAACAGCAGTTTCGAATGGAATTCATAGAATTTATTTGCACTAGGACTTGTTGATGTTTGTTTCTCTACATTCTGTATGGATAAACCACAAGATCACTTGACCAAGCCTGTGGTTTTCCTGATTGCTCAAAAAAAAAAAAAAAAAAAAGAGAGATGCATCCCATTCCTAGCAAGTAACTTATGTGCTGTTTGAATGACATTTCAATTCCACTTTATGCTTTGAAGTTAATTTGGAGCATACACATCTGTACATAGTGAAATTGAAAAGAAACATTTTTTTATTTAGAAACTGAAAAGAAACCTGATGAGAGGATGGGAACCATGCAGAGTCGAAGTAATTGACAGCTTTATGCCATGTTCTCACAGTTTACCCCTTATTATGACCCGTTAGCACGGGCAATATACTAGTTTGAAAAATTCGCACGAAGCACTCGCCATTTTATATTTTATATAATAATTTTTTTAGATAAAGATATTTTATATAATAATGAGTATCTTACAGAGATGGAAGAGCACCTTTTAGTATCCACAGTACGGCTTTTTTTCGTTTCATCCCCAAACCTCTGCAAGTCAAAGTCTCCTTCAATACCCTTCAAGCCCTTTGATTTTAACAAGCGAACAAGCCCTACATGTGAACATCACTACAAAAGTAACATCATTGTGCCTTACAGCTTATGATATGACATCTGTGTAAATGCTTCCCTTGCTAGTTGATTTAGGGCGCGTTTGGTTCGGGCGCCACACCCGCCTTGCCTCCCTCGTGGCCGCCATCGGGTACGACGCTGGGCGTTTGGTTGCCCGAACAGCCCGTGGCAGCCACTTTTGTCGCTTAATTTGTCGCATTTGTCGCTTGTGTAGACGCTTAGCTTTTTTCGCCAAGCGTTAGCGGCGCTTGGCGCCGCCGCCACCACCACGGCGTGGCCTCCCGCCAAACCTTGGCGTGGCTTAACGCACTCACGAACCAAACATCCCCTTATTGGCCAAAGAAGCCAAAGGCACGGAAGCCAAAAAAAAAAAAACAAAATTGTTTCATCAATGCTTAGACGATTTTTTTGTGAATAAACACACAAGAGAGAAAGGCCTTGTTTAGTTGGCAAATATTTCTAAGACAAATGTTAGAAAGTTAGAATTTGACACAGAAGACGCGTTTCGCTTGTTTGTGGTAAATATTGTCCAATCATGAATTAACTAAGCTCGAAAAGATTCGTCTCCCGATTTAGAACCAAATCGTGCAATTAGTTACTTTTTTACCTACATTTATCGCTTCATTTATGTGTCCAAAAATTGATGTGATGTTGATGTGATGGAGAGATTCAAAAATTTGCCAACTAAACAAGGCCAAAATTGTCAAACAAGGTTTCTTACAAAGTGGCTCGCCTAGGTATAAGTGGAAGTTGGATATCCATAGATGTCCACGCATACCTTCTAGTTCAAAAATGAACTAGGAAGACGTAAATAAAAAAAAACAATTGAATTCCTATTTCATTTTGCTAGAATTCATGGATGTCCAATTTCTGCCTGCATTCCACCTCTATGTCTAGGCATGATTACATTCGTTTATGCTCTTAAAAATTGTGCCAATTTCATATATTTTCTAAATTAAAAAAGAAATATTTATAAATAGACCACTTACCTATTATTGTTATAGCAAATATATTTAATATTATCAAAACCAAGAAAACAAGAAATATTCTCCTCTTTATTTCACAAACCACAGCATCAATGTTTCCCTTGTTTGATTCCACATAACTCTAATATAGAGAGATGGGTGATTTTGATGGCCACTTAACACCGTTAGTGAAGGGTAGTGCTAGATACATGCGAAAAACAAGCACTGGCCGCCTGCTCGAATCGATTTGGGCGATGGCTGATTTTGGACCGATTAAATAAGATACGTGAGGAGGATCTAACAAACAAGCTGCCAAGACAAGAACAACCCCAAAACTTTTCATTCCATCTCATGGTATGTTTGGACACATGCGTAGAGTAAGAGTATTAAATATGGATGAAATAAAATAATTAATTGCACAGTTTGCGACAACTTTATTTAGACGTAAATCAAATTAGTTCATGATTTGACAATAAAGTGCTACAATAATGACAAATTAATTAGTCTTGATAAATTTTTACTCCAAAAGTTTCCTAGCAAAATATGTAATTTGTTTTTTTATGGTATCCGAATACCCCTTACGTGACACTCTACATGACATTCGCACACCATTTAAACACCCCCAGGTTTTTCGGTGCTGAAAATAGATAAACCCTCTCAAAAGTCACCCTACAAATCCAGAGCCTTTCTATATATCCACGTGGTAGACCAAGTCCACCATTCCAGTCCCTACGCCAACTATCTCGCCAGCATCACGACCGTAGCTTCTATCCAGAAGCACGGATCACAAAGCAAGCAGCAGCACCGCCAAACCCTAAACACCGAAGCAATCTTTACAGCTCTCCCTGCCGCCGCCGCCGCTCCCAGCCCGTGCTCCCGCTCTTTGCCGCCGCCGCGGAGTGCTCCAGAGAACTTCCGTCAACATGGGGTATTTCACTCTTCTGTTACAGTTTTCTGATCTGATCTGTTCTTGTGGCCATCTATTTTCTGGTCTTAGCGATTATGTGACTGCATCGGTGCATCTGGTTGCGTGATGCGCATTTTTTGCTTGCGCTAGTGTGAAGTATACTACCTGATTTATTCGGATTTCCTCTCAGCATCCACGTGAAGCTTATTGACGGTCCAGTGCTGATAAGATTATACAACGTCAGCGCAAAACATATTCATAAGCGACATTAATCCGTTGCTGCCGTGTAGCGATATCTTTCTTGATCCAGTTACTTGATGTGGGAAGTTATGCGTGGTAGCATACACACCTTCATTCGTCCTTACGTTTCAAAGAGTCGACCATGTTTTTGTCAAACTTTTGCTTGAAGTTCTGTGAAACTCCCGATTTGAAGCCTTGAAGCGACTGACATTTTAATCCATTTATAAGAGTCAGCAATTAAGCTATTCAATTACTGCAGGTGTAGTGTTCCTTAATGTTTTTTTTTTTTCTCAAGCATTTTAGTTCATTATTCTAATACACAGTGAGGTGACGAAAAGTTAATTAGAACTAGGTATACTGTATATAAATGTGTCAGTATTTCCTTTGATCTAGACACAATTATCGGTTTTGTTCATGTAATGTCCACTGTCACTTGGTTCACATTGTATACCAAATAAATTTCTGATAGAGATACCATTGGTTATCAAGGTGTGCTTTTATAACTGTTGTGGTACTGATGTTTTCTTTGTTTTTAACACTGTTAAAAAAGGCTTTTCGCTCAATGCATTGTCAATTGTTATGTGGTAGTCTATCAAAATTGTGATAGACTACCACATTAAAGTGTTCCAGCATGATCTACTTTGTTTTTTCTGGCTTCGGTAAGCATTTTAAGTTGTCTAATACAGGAAGACACGTGGTATGGGAGCTGGGCGAAAGCTCAAGACCCACCGCAGGAACCAGCGGTGGGCTGACAAGGCATACAAAAGAGCCATTTGGGCAATGAGTGGAAGAAACCCTTTATGGGTCATCCCATGCCAAGGGCATTGTTCTTGAGAAGATGTAAGCAGATTCTACGACTGTACTATTTTCATTGGATACTTTGCTTTTAACTCAACTGAGCATAAATACCCTGATCATATTGCAGTGGTATCGAGGCCAAGCAGCCCAATTCTGCTATCCGTAAGTGTGCTCGTGTTCAGCTTGTGAAGAATGGCAAGAAGATTGCTGCCTTCGTGCCAAATGATGGTTGCTTGAACTACATCGAGGAAAATGTATACTATCTACCCCAGCCTCTTATGATTCTTGTCTTGCAGCCTATGGTGGAGCCCAGACTTAACTTGTCTCATTTCTGTCCAGGATGAGGTGTTGATTGCGGATTTGGTCGTAAGGGTCATGCTGTGGGAGATATTCCTGGTGTCCGGTTCAAGGTCGTCAAGGTCTCGGGTGTGTCTCTGCTTGCCCTTTTCAAGAGAGAAGAAAGAGAAGCCAAGGTCTTAGATTGCTCTTGCACTCAATCGGCAAGCATGGAATCAAAATTGGAAGGCATTAGATGTTTAAGAATGGTTGCTTGCTATGTTTACAACACTCTCGCCATTGTTAACCTAAGATTTTGTTCGTGAAAACGATTTCTTTTCAGACTCTGCTTCTATTTATGAGTTCTGTTTGCCTAGTTTGAGATGCTGTAATGCTGGTAGCTTTGCCTTCTCTGATTCCATGGCATTTGTTTTAGAGGCCAAATTCTTAGCAATTTCTTCTGTTCGTTCCATGTAGTTGCCTTGTAGCACTGCTGTCTTGATAGAGCTTAGGGAGACTATATTTCATATTGTTGGTACCGATAAAGTTTATTGTGCTATAGAGCCAATTATTACGTTTCATGCTGACGAGCATGTAAAATCATAGTGGTCGGTGGAAGCTCAATGTGGACGATGCCCTGCTTTGGAATTGATTTCAATGTTTGGAACTGGAACTCATGATCAGGAAAAGAGGAAGTTGTCAATGCCTGGTCTTTGTTGGTGTTGTCGTTGTAAGCAAAAGAGGAAATTGTCAATGCGCGGCTAGTTTTTTCTTCGATTGTGGCGGTCAGCCTCCCTCCCGAACCCCGGATCTGGGCGTTCAGAGCCCATTCGTCTTGGCCGCCGTAGTCCGTCGCCATCGAGCAACAGTTCTTAATTTGCTTTCAGTCACCTGCGATGGTGGATTGGTGGTGTTCTCATGGTAGCGAGATCCTTCTCTGCCTAGTGGCATCGTTCTGCTCGGTGCTGAATGATAAAATATTCGGGGTAAACTACATCTTTCGGTGCAATCCAAGAAAACTACATTAAAACCATATTTAGGAGTTTGCAATCCAAGAAAACTACATTAAAACCATATTTAGGAGTTTTCAAAAAGTTTAAAACTATACACGCCAATAGTGCATCTAGATATGTCATAAAAATTGATATTCAAACTCGTTTTGAAAAAAAACATATAAAATAACAAATTTCACTTTTGCATATGCACCGGTATGCACTAGAGGACAAAATTCCTCCTCTAGTGCATATAGAAGTGAAATTTTATATGAATTCTTACAAAATGAGTTTAAATCTTAAATTTTGTGACAATGCATATCCATAGATGTACTAAAAGGTGTGCATAGTTTGTTTTAAAAAAACTTTTTAAGTATGGTTTTTTGCAAGGGTTTTCAAACAACCACTGTTGTTGCCAGTTTTGATTTTTTTTCTCCATCTATCGTAGTCCAGTTTTGATTTTTTTTTCCTCCATCTATCGTAGTGAGCCATTAACTATTGAGGCTAACGTAAATTAGCACCAAAAAATAACACCTCTAAGAGGGGGCTAATTTTTTGTGGGGACCATTAACAAGCAGCCCCTCTCCTCTCTCTCTACTCTTTCACCTTTATAAGCCTTGAATGTTTAGAGAGATAATCTGATGGCTAAAAGATCGAAAAAGTTAATTTTAGAGAAAAAAAACAATGATTTTGATTATGTTATTATTAAATGTTTGATTTAGAAATTCTAAAGAAATAATATGGAATGAATAATGACATGAATCCAAGATCTTAACATACACTGGACTCACAGCGTTAAGACTTAGGATCCGGATTCTCTCAAGAAATGTTTCAAACGATGAATCAGAAGTACTTTTATGAAATTGTTTGGCTAGTAGGTTGGTTTAACCTACATAGGTATTTAAAAAACAATAAAAATATAATTACATCATAAAATTTCATAGCTATCTCACTTCAAAATTAAATAAAAAATAAAACCGGTACATTTTTTGTCTAAAACTACAACCTACCTATTAGTGGCTGAAATGCTCTACTTAAAGTTTTGGATCTTATTTTTTCATGTATTTTGGATCTTATTTTTTATGTATTCTAGTGCTTCATTGCTTATTTGTCACAATCACCATTTATTTAAGCTAGTATATTTTCATGCTTTACTTATGTTGATCACACGATGTTTTGGCGCTTTTTGCCTTACTTGAAACCTATTACCTAGTCAAGCAATCAAGATAGAGTAAATCACTAACCATGCAATGCCTAATATAGTGCTTGTGGTGGAGCATGGTTGACGTCACTGTTGGGATCTTCTATTTACACTCTGGAATCTGTTAGATCTTTTTGGTTGATCTCCTAATCTAACTACTACTACTAATAATAGTAATAATAATAAATAGTCATGACTACGAGCAATAAAATACCAATAATATGAACGAGTAAGATCCAAACAAGTTTAAAACGTTAAATAGGTCACCAATAACCATATAGATCTTGTAATGCTTTTCTTAATCTAAAATAAATTATTTATTGAATTTTAGTAGAGATTTAACATTCGAAAACTAAAACTAGCTTATAGCTAAAGATTAATTAACTGTCAAAATGGACATATTATTCTATATACATCTACTGAAAAAGAGTCCAAAGTTCATTACAATAGAAGAAAAATGGCAAAAAATAACATCTAAATAAACCCCCGAGTCCACTTTAATAAAACAAAACAAAAAAAAAAGAAGAAGTCCACTGGCAGGAGCTGGATCACGGGCCCAGTGCCGGGCCCACTCCCTCGTCGTCCCTATTTACTTGGCGACGAACGGCCCGGATAGCTCGGCTTCCTCCATCGCACCCACCCGAAGCGCCTCCCCTCTTCTCCAGCGTCCGATCCCCATTCCCCACCTCTCCTCCTCCCTCTGCGGCCCGGCCAGCTCCTCCTCCTCGCCTCCCCGCGCGCGCGTTTTTATAAGGTACGTACGGCGCGTCGACACGCTGCGCGCCCGCCACCTTCCGATTCCCCGGCGGCGCCTCTCTAAGCTCTGACGCGATCGATGCCGTGTGGCTTCGTCTTGGTGGGATCTAGGGTTTCGGCGGAGGCGCCCGGTCGCCGGCGATGGCGGACGACGGCGGGAGCCACGACGGCAGCGGCGGCGGCGGAGGCGTCCGGGAGCAGGACCGGTTCCTGCCCATCGCCAACATCAGCCGGATCATGAAGAAGGCCGTCCCGGCCAACGGCAAGATCGCCAAAGGACGCTAAGGAGACCCTGCAGGAGTGCGTCTCCGAGTTCATATCCTTTGTCACCAGCGAGTGAGTTGACACGACGCCCGGTAGCGTAGCCTTGGCCTTGATCGGGTTGGTTTCTTCTTGCTTTTACTGTGACATGGTTCTGATGTATGCGGATGATCCTTACAGGGCCAGCGACAAATGCCAGAAGGAGAAGCGCAAGACGATCAACGGGGACGATTTGCTCTGGGCGATGGCCACGTTAGGATTCGAGGAGTACGTCGAGCCTCTCAAGATTTACCTACAAAAAGTACAGAGAGGTCATTGATGGCTTGCCCTTGCTGTGTTGTAGATGTGGATCTTCTCTCTTATTTAATGTTTTGTACATCTCTCTCATGGTGTTTCTTTGTGCACTTTGCATATTCTCTTCTGGTGATGGGCTGATGATTGCAGATGGAGGTATGCACTCTTCTTACTTTTATTTATTTATTTTTCTGTCAGAACAACACTTAATTGACATTGCTTTGGCTGAACTGTATAAGTGTAGTGTACACACCATGATCAGGTTATTAACCTATAACACCTTTAGTTAGAAAACATTGAGCAGTGACAGGAAATACACGATCAGTTTAGGAAACTGCAAACTAGTAGGCACTAGAAAAGGTCACGGCGTTGCCACTGTATGGCCAGTGGACGTGCCCGTTATATTTATAGACGGTCCATGTTTTGTGTACAAATAACATGATGAGAAAACATCATTTTCCTTGATCAATTTTGTGGATGCAGGGGCATGAAACTATCCAAGGGTAGGATTTTTTTTTTTTGGTGATTACATTTAACTCTTTACAGTTATATGAATATTGAAAACTACATTCGGTAGATATATTTATTGCATACTAAATTTACCTATGCATTCGGTAGAGATATGTTTTACCATCAAATTGGGCTACATGCTTATTTTAAGCTTCTCTTCGGTGTCCTTTTTTTGTCACTTCCGGCTGGGCCATTTAAACGTGTCTGAAACCTTTGAAATAAATCTAATGCTTGTAAAAATAAAACTTCAACCTTTTTTTGGCTCTATGTTGCGATGTGCTGCTCGCACAGACACTGCCCTGTCGGTGCCACTGTTGGCCTTGCTCCTGCGACAGCACTACGCTTGTTCCAAACCATTCCTCGTCTCTCTGTTCTTGCTAGCTCAGCAACACTTCTTGCTAGCACTGGCGCACGTGATGCTCTTGAGTTCAAGATCAGATTTGCAATCCAAGCAGGATGCCATTTTCTCCCTCCCTTCTCATCCCCAGAAAGGGTAGCAATAGCAGATCCATTTTGATTCTTCACGGAGCAGATTTTGATTCTCCACGAGTTCAACCAGCAGGCCACTGCTCCCTCCTCCTCCCCCCACGCATTCTCCATGTTTTCATCGCAATAGCAGAGCAGACACCATGTCAGTAAGCTGCAGGGCAGGTGCTCTCTTTATCTCCTATTGTGGCGCCCGCACCACACCTCCTCCCTTGTCGGCAGCCCCAAATCTCCCCTCGCTGCCGCCATGGCCGCCCAGCCGTGACCCCCTTCTCCTGCCTGTGTTGTGTGGCGTCTCTCTTGGCCAGCCTCTGCAGCTTGGTCCCAGCCTATGCCCGCCGCAGTCGGCAGAGCTCAAGCCCCTTACAGTGCGGGCTCCCATGGGCAAACTCCAGCCACGACGCCGCAGCCTTGTCACGTGCTTGTCGCCGATGAGTTGCAGCCTCAGCGCCATGTTTTCGGCTGGTGGCGGGGGACGAGACCGCCCCTGGGATTGAGCCCAGACAAGGGGAGAGGAGGTGATGCCGTGGCAGGTTCTGACTTGCGGGTTGGCCAAGTTGGAGATGGGATGGCCTCGGCTTCTGGATGATTCCAGTACATACAGATCTATGCGCGTAACGGGCATGGGCAGACCGACAGATCTATGCGTAACGCTCAACAGGAATACAGGATTGCCGGCATGGTGTAAAGATTAGATATCATGCCCTTCACCTGCTGCATTGCCGGCCTGGCAGCACTGCTAGCACAACTTTGCATCTTGGGCAGCCGGGGACATTCGAACACTCGCACCTTGGTTGATCTGCAGATAAGTTAATTCTAAGTTTATTATTGTCAGACTTGTATATAAGACTTTCATGAATTGTGTGATACAAGTCTGAATGCAGGCTATTTAGAACCATTAATATATGGGAAAGTAAAACAAAGTTTATTATCAGCCTTAGTAGCAACAGCGTCATCTGTGCATAGACCTCACCTGACTCAGCATAATGTAAACCAAGCTGATGAAACACAAAGGTATAAATAATAATCAATTGTTTTGTTTTTGCAGAACTGTTTCAGGTCTAATAAATCTGTCAGATATAGATTTCAGCAGCACACAAATAGCAAACTAGAGGCAGGCACATCTATGACACACCTCAAAATTTAGGCACATCTGCTCTTGAAAAAATAACTATAGTAAACACAGACAACTAATGGTCCATCGTGTTGGTTCTTTTATTTGCAGAAGAGCAAATAAAACATACATCTCCTCTTAATCCAAAGGAAAAAATACAAGTAACCAAGTCTGTTTTCTTGTAAGTTGTCACCAACTGTATAGAAAACACATTTTCTTGAGGAACTATTAGTATTGAATGCGATTTATATAGTGCAGAATGCTGCTAACAAAGGAGACTTGATTTACATAAAAAATAAATCTGAATATATACACAAATCTCATTTTAAACAAATCTCATTTTAGAATCTGAATAAACACAGAAATCTACACATTTATGTAGCCTTGTTTTGTCTTCCATTTAAAATAAACATAGCATCTAATCCCCATATTAGGAAACAAAAGTAAAAAGACAAAGAACCAAGTTACCTAAATATGTACTTTTCCATGTTGTGTAGGATTATAAGAAACATTAGCTAATAATCAACATTTTTATCCTAGGATAGTCCTCTAAACATATGCCGAAAGCAAAAAGCAAACAATTTACAGAATGTTTGGGAGATGTACTTTCCTATGTCTTTGTCCAAAGAGAATTCAATCTAGCATTCCACTAATAAAATGAAGTACTGGGAGCTGAAATGGTATTATATATCATAGCCTACAAACCAATACTTTGTACCGCACCAAGTTTACCAAATTTTGATGATCTTAATGTAGCATAATATTATCTTCTAAGAGCATTTCAGTAAGCAGGAGGGCTAATGTACTATGTTTACGAAGAAAAGCCAATGAATCTTAGGACACACGACAGATGCCACTTTCTATTGTTGTATGAAATATTTGCATGCATCAGACAAAAGATTTGTCGATCTGATTGGTGCTAAAATTTTAAAGAAACAAAGCTAAGATGCTGTTACATCTTACTTGCTTGTAGCTTGCATGTTGTACTGGTATAGCAATGCTGCAGGA
This sequence comes from Hyparrhenia diplandra, assembly GCA_015847255.1. NCBI lineage: Eukaryota > Viridiplantae > Streptophyta > Magnoliopsida > Poales > Poaceae > Hyparrhenia > Hyparrhenia diplandra. Next base: position 61,926 of record JADLZK010009892.1, read on the forward strand.
TTGGTTCAATCGAGCACGAGCAGTCTTCCCGGCTCAGCAAAATGCCCTGAAGTCAATCCGTGAACACAACACCCACTATGGCCAGCACCAGCATGCAACACAGCGTCCGCGAGCATTACATTGAATACTTAGCGGGCGTGACGATTGGGCTAGCTGCCAGGGGTAGATGCACCCAATCATCACAAGCCCCTAGCGCGCGATTGGCACTGCTGCTACTGGGTGACGCTGGTCAGGCAAAGCCGTTGTCTTCCATCGCTGCGTTTGTCTCCCTACGAACCGACGCATTGAGCGGTGGGCACCAAGGGAGGGAGTGAGATACGGTGATGGCGGTGGAGCTACAGTTGCTTGTCTAGCTGCTGCCTGCGGCTCGAGGCTTGACTCAACTTCCGCCGCTGTGGAAGGAATTCGACGCCGATGGGAGGTGTTGGCTGTAGGGCAGATGAAAGGAAACGGTGAAGCGGTAATGGTGTGCGCCTTCGAGGAACGGGTGGAGGCAAGCGATTGTGGTCACGAGGCGGTTGGGCGCATGCACGGCCTCGCTGTTGTCGGCGAGGTAGGCGGTGGAGGGATGTGCGAGTGGTGCGCGCGCGCCGAGGCAGGCAGCGGGACAGAAGCGGGGAGGTGGCGAGCCCAGGGATAGAGCCGTGCTCGTGCCGCCAGCCCTCCACTCGCTCGGCGGACAGGCCCAACAAAGTTCCCGAGGTCTTGGGTTGGCAATGAAACGGGCAGGAATCAAACCGATTCACAATTGAACGGACAGCGCCACGCAGTGAGCAAGATCGACGGCCAGCAGGCTAACGGGCGACGCGGGCCCTATCCGCTAGTCCGCTTTTGGTGCAGAAATCGTAGGTAGAGATTAACTCCTGGACAAGACTGCTAGTTCTAAGAAACAGTGCAGTATCATGATATTGTTTGTTTTCCATAATTTCCTATTGTTTGTTGGACTGTGTGGACCTACCGACAAGCTCTGGGCTTGCTGTGAACAAGTTAGTAGTCTCATGTACAGCACATCCAGGATGCGACTAAATATTGATCATTATTTTTCTGAAAATTCTTGTAGGGTGATAGTAAGCTGTCTACAAAGGTTGGTGAGGGCTCTGTAAAGAAGGATGCAATCAGTTCCCATGGTGGCACTAGTAGCTCAAGTAACCAGGTTAGTATTTTTTTTGTTTGTATTGACCACCCCTCCCAGTTATACTTGAAACTGACTAGAGGCGCTGGCAGTGGCAAGGCTGCCCACTCTCACGTTCGAATCCCAGTCTGGGCGAACTGCTGGTTGCCACATATGGACCAAGTGTGTGGCTTGGTGGCGCGTTCTGAGACTGCTCAGACAGCCCATCCGTGTTTGAGCATGCGGTCTGCATGGGTGCCTTCCCGTTTGAGTTCTTAGATGATCGCTAGTTCTCCTGGCAGATTTTAAAAAACAAACTTGAAAGTTGAAACTGACCTACTCATGTTACTTACAGTTGGTTCAGCATGGAGTTTACAACCAAGGGATGGGCTATATGCAGCCACAGGTATGTCATTTGTCAGTAAACAATGCTGCAGCGAATATTTCATCTCACTAAACATAGCACAAAATTTCAATGATAACATTATGTCACTGACAATCTTCTCTCTGTATGTACGCAGTACCACAATGGGGATACCTAATAAAGGGCTAAGACATCAGCAATTTATGGTAATGTTGTTGCTGCCTGAATCTTTTTTCCCAAAGTTTTTGTATATGCATTTTCCTGTCTTTTTTCTTTGTTCTGACAATTGCTTCTTTCTCTCCAGTGTCTATCCATCAGCAAGGGAAGTCTCTGCATTGCTTACCATGTTTATTGGCACAAAACAGAAGGCACCTACAAAGGGTGTTAATTTTTGCGACAGTTGCCTCTCAGGTGTAAATTGGCTTCCATGAGAATAGTTCACCTATGGTTTAGCGCTGCTTTTCTGTATATTTAGAATGATTTGACTAATGCTATTTTTGCAACCTATTATATTCACAGATATGTATTATTAAGCATAAATATAATGTAGTAGTCCAAGTCCCAAATAATGGTGATTAACATACAAGTCTGCTATCAGGAAACTCATTTTCTAGAACAGGATTCATGCTTCCCTCCGCTCTGAATGTGAGCTTGTCTGAATCCTAATTTGCGCGTCTGTGCTGTGGGGATATAATAGCATCTCCACCGTCTCTTATATTCCAGCTCCTATAAGTTATGTTACATGAGAGTATCTTAAAATCAATTTATAGGATAATAAACGAGCACTGACGTAGCAGATTTACTAAAACTTGTCTCTTATATTTCTTTATTTAGGGATAGTGAAGAAAGGGTCGTCTCCTTTATTTAGTAGAAAGTGTTACAGATCAACTATAGAAGATGAGCGATCTCCTAAAATGTTGTTTTTTAGGTATAAGAGATTGGATAAGATATTTATATATCATCCTTTAGCCTTTTACTAGTAGGTGTTAAGGTATCAATTTTTTTTTGAATTATATTATATATACTAAGAAATACGCCCGTGCGTTACTACTTTTATTATGATCATTAGAGCTAGGGTTCGATTATTCAATAATTCCATCATGTGTTTCGGTTTGTCTTGCAATGAAGCTCATTGCAGCTCATGGATGCACGTTGTTCAAATTTATCTTTGGATGAAACTTCATACTATATCTAGACATGCTACTTTAAATCGTGAGACATGAAAGAGAATGATATATTGACGAAAACGCTCCGTACCTTATTATTCAAATAGAGCATAACAATACCCATGTGTTGATTTGGTCATTGCAAATTTTGATCATAACTCACTGCCAGTTTGTTTTTTGAGTAGTATTCATTTCCTTAAGGCACAATCACTAACGTTACAAACGTTTTCAGCTGTTGTAAAAAGAAAAAAAAACTTTTTCTGTTGTTGCGAGCTAGAAGCTGGCGGCACCCGAATGCAAAAGGCCGAAGGCCCATGACTGGATTGAAGGGTCGCAAGGGCAATGTCCCCGAGGTCAGCAAGCGAGGGCGTGTATCCGGTGGATTGAGAGTATATATGATAGACTTCATTTGGTATAGTACTCTATCTATTTGGTCTCGATTGAAATCATGATGGCCTTGGATTCGATTCTCTGATGATGATATATGCTTGTGCGTTATGAGGAGATCGCTTGTTTACCTTCGCTTACGCACATGGCTTACAGTCTAGATAAACATAATTAAAAAAATCTATGAATAATCAATTACAATTGAAAATATGAAGTCCATCTCATTCCCTATCTAAATAGCACCTTGTTTTTAGGTGTGATGTATAACATTACACGCCTGCTTCATTCAAACTTTAGAAACAGAGCTGGGAGACCGGTCTCCACACTTTTAGGTGTTTATTAATTTAATTAATTAATTCTTAACCTGACCCTTTTCTAATATTCTAGGCTCAAGTGAATGCTCTATTCTGTTGGTACCTTTATTAATTTAATTAACTTGACCCTTTTTTAGTGTTCTAGGCGCATTTATTTTTTGAACCGGCTATTATCATCAAGCTTAGTTCACCAAATTAAATCTAAGCCAATCCACGCCGACTCCTGGACCAGCGCAGTGGCAAGGCTGCACGCCTGCAAGGCTCTATGGCCCATGGCCCATATAGCGCCAATCCAACAGCCGAGGCCAGGCGGAGGGACAGGAGGCCAGTGGGTCCATGAAAATGATACGGCCTCAAATCAAATTCGAATTAGACAGAAAAGCGGTCACGCATATGATGGTTTTTTTGGGCCCAGATCGAGGGCTTTTTGTTTTGCAAGGGTCCGGTCCGATGGAGGGCAGGCAGAGGGCTGGACGAAATTTTTGGATGGACGACGGAAATTTTTTCTCTTTATTAAGAGTAGGTATAGATAAAGTAAATTCTAACATATTTTCTAGCAAAAAAACATAATTACGTGTATACACATTGACTCCATCGGTTCCAAATTATTGGTAACTTTTCTTCCAAGTAAATTATCTATTTTAACTATATTTAGGAGAATATACATCAAAGTGCTCTAAGACATTGTATGGTGGGTTGAATGAAACCATTTGGTGTTATAAATGTTAGTACATTTGTCTATATATTTGAGTTGCAGGGCATCGCCCCAGCCATTGCATTTTAAGGACCACCGATTACAACATCCGGGTATAGTGGCGGAGGCGGGAATTATTTTTAGGTGTGGCGGGTCTCAGTAAAGGGCAATTAAATAGCTATACATACACACCTAGAACATTTACGTGTATATAAATATATTATTTTGTGACGAGCAGATATAATAGAAATCCAAAAATAAAGCATTGATACAAGCTTCGGCAAAGGCATTCTTCTATTTTTCTTTTTGATTTTTTTTTAATTTCAGCAAGATCAAGTTTCTTGAACAATCCTCGCTCAATATAGCACACCATAAGGTCATCAATAGTGGCCTGATCATCAGCGTTGTCCGGATCATCAACATGAATTTCCTCTTGATTCTCTGTCTCTTGAACACCCATCGGACCAACCATATCCTCGTGATGCTCTTCCTCTTGTTGTCCAGCAACTGCAACGCCATCTACAGGGCTGCGAGTGCTACATGCTTTGGCAAACATAGTCTTCAAATCTGTATAAAAAGTCACGAGACAAAGAAGACAAACAATAATTAATAATTAACCTACAGCCTACTTGCGTGTTTAATGTTGATCAATCTACATGCTAGTTAAATTAAATAACACTCAAGATAGACTTTTAGAAATCTAATTTCTGAAGTAAAAATATCTTTCATCACATATCTGGTCTTCTTCTTTGGTGCCATAGCTGCACACTTGCACTTGTTGTAGGAGATCAGGGGTCACTCGTGCAATCGTGCCGCCGTCCGCCCGGCGTCGGCCACCGCGTTGTGGCAGCGTGCCACGCCGCCGCCGTCTGCAGTCCGCCGGCCACGAATTTGATGCGTGCTCTGATCGGCTTTAGATTTAGAATAGGAAGAGACAGGAGCAGTAGTCACGGCGGCAAACAAGTTGTGTCGATCCCTATTCCCTAACCAGCTTTCTGTTGTGGGCTTATGGGCCATCAAGTGGAGCCACGCCCACCAGGCCAGAAGTGCGCAGGCCGGAAGGGCAAAGCAACTTGCCTGCTTTGTTTTGTCACGTACGTACAGACATATACACGTATACAAGTATATTTGCTCAAAAAAAAAAAACGTATACAAGTATATGCTACATATATTCGTTTTTTAACATTTTTAGGTATGGCGGCCGCCAAACCTCGCCAAATACTTGCCGGGTATTAACATTCAATATTAGAGCTCATAAAACGTCCGAGGCACAGAAACAAACTCCAGCAGAACAAAACACTCAACAAACTTCGCCTGCACACCTCTCCCCTCGTCTTCTCCTCTACGCCACCGGCGTCGCGCCACACCCCCCACCATCTCCGCCTCCTCGCTGTCCCGGCCGGCTCCAAATCAGGCGCCCCGAACTCGCCCCTGCCTCCAGCACCGCCACGCCGCCGCTATGTGCGAAGTACTAAATTTGGTTGAAGCGTTCAGGAAAAAAAAAAAAACCTTCCCAAGTGATCAAAACTACACCGCCGCCACCCCCCCCCAAAAAAAAAATCTCTGAAATAGAAGAAAACCGTACCTCTACACGTGGTAAGTAGAGGAATATCATTTATTCTTCATTCGATCGATCGGATAAACATGGCGTTCCGATAACAAATCTAGAACAACTAAAATTGGTGGACATTACTCATCAGCATAAAGTCCTGAAGGGCTAGCGTTTACATCCAAACATCAGTAATATTTGCACATCAGCATAAGATACCGTTCCTGTCACGGCTAAAGTGGTCTGCCACTCATCATTATTATTTATGTAAATATGGAACAACAAAACTTTTCCCCGTGACTTAAAATTCAATACATACAGTTAGTTGTAAACTACAGAAGACGATTCCTGGCCACTAATCCCCAGAACAGGTCCTCGTAAACTTTCCAGACGAACTATAGTATGGTTACGATGAGTTGGCCACCAATATTCACCTTGAATCGATAGGGCTTTGCATAAGTTTGAAACTATACAATGTGCAGGACATCAATATTTCCAGGTGTTTATGCTAAAATAATATATTTCCAGGTGATTTACAGAATGCAACTTGCGACTGAAAAGGAAACAGTCAATAGTAAACTAAACCTAGCAAAGCTGATCCAAATTTAACCTATCATACACGGACCACACAAAAAAGGTCTGCCAGTACATGAACATTAGTAACATCATACAAAAGAACAGCATTTAACAATAATAAGCACAAGGACAACTGTTTATTTGAATTGTAAAAAAAAAGACAGTAAAATATCGTGTATGCCTTTCTTCCAGTCTCAGCTTGTGAATGGCCAAATACATCTTTTTCCATTCATCAGTGGTAAGGGGCAGTCATGTTGATAAAATTTAAAGCTAAAAGTACGCGGGCAAATCTACATTTCTATCCTTTTTGTTAGCAACTATAATCTGCATCTCCATTGGAGGAGCTGTACGATTAACCTGCCCTCTACAATATTGCTGTAAACTTACAAAAAATCTCCTTCCACAAGGCTGGCAATCTCAACGTCGACTGCACTCATGCGCTAGGAAGAAGTCTAGCGGTATGACAAAATGCTGTGTATCAGGGAAAGCCCATCTTGCCCACGAAATTTGATACCTGTGCTCCAAAAATTTCTTTGTAACAAATGAACCAATCTCTTTACGTGCTGAACTACACATGCATCAGTCTTCGTCATCTGCTAGCAGAGCAAATGAAAATGGCTTGAACTTGTACCCATCCCCATGATAGAACTTGTTCATGAATTCAACCCAGTGCAGACGCAGTGCATGCAGGAAGGCACTCAGTGTTTCCATCATGAGCAATATGAAGGCAGTAGCAAAAGCAAAAACTATAAGCCCCTAACTTCACGATAAGACTGTTATACCTATGAACAGCAGAGTAAGCAATCTTAGTATGTGATCAATAAATTTTGTTCAATAAGCAATCTTAGTATGTGATCAATAAATTTTGTTCATCATGCAAGTACAAAGGAAAAGTGTGGGAAGGTTTCTTATAAAAGCAGCAGACAATATATTGAAAGAGTTTGTCAGAGTAGCAGCGAATGCTTACCCCCAAGCAAGTAACAGCAGCTTCTCATAGAAAACTGTTGACAGCTCTGAATGCGCCAAGCTGAAACCAACAATCAATACACAGAAGTGAGGAGTTGAAATGGGGAAAGTTAAATCTGGCAGCAAGAGACATCACAATTTACAAGTGGCAAACCTCAGAGCCCAAAGTCGAAGATAAGATGCAGTATTTGAAACTGCACCAAGAACAAACTCAATGGAATGTATCATTTGATGCACAAAAACTTCGCTGAAATTGAAATCATCATGACGTGCCCGGGCGGAATCAGGTTCAGAATCTGGATCCATTTCAGATGTCCCTAGAAAACGATATGTGTGACCTTGAAATCTCTGCATCCAGGTATACAAAATTAGTAATTTTCTCGTTGCCTACTTAAACATTAAAAAAAGAATTTCAATTTGTTTCTCATAAACATTGATCATTTACGTAGATTTATTCAGAAATTTTGAGGATGCACTAATTAAAGGGGTTGTGCTTAAAGAGAACTTAGAACAGAAAACTGCCTTGACATATTTTTCAAGAACATTTTCCAAATCACAATACCTCCTTATGAAGTTTCTTCAGGATAAAAGGTTTTGGGAAGAGCATCCACGGAACAGCGACCAAAGCCAGAAGTAACAACAATATCTGAAAGGAAAAAGCAGATAAGTTGGCACACCAAGGATGTTGGAAATACAGTATTACTTTAGGAAGGATGCACTTAATTGAACCTGAAGTTCCTTTTGGCCCCAGAACAGTTGATTTTCTCCAAGATCTCCAGCAGGATCAAGGAACATATATATCATCACATGATAAAGATCAGCTTGAGAGCCCGTGCACCACTTGATAAGAATCAGGAGTGCTAAGTAACCAAAAAAGGCTATTCAGGAAAATCATCTGTGGTATGAATTGATACCTGAAGAATGTGCACAGTTAAAACACTGATTTGGCTGTATCAGAAGAGAAGGCACAAATCAATATACAACACCTTATGTCAAGGGCATTTCCATGGAATCGTGCGTCAAAATAACTTAATACAATCCCCAGGTTCATTTGGGCAACACCCATTAGTATAGACATCTTCATCTTTAATGAATTTAGAAAGGGTAGCTCAGACCGACTTCCACGCCAGCTTGGGTCCACCCCAAAAGGATAGGGGTCACGGACTTTGATGAGACCAATAGTATGTGCATCACTGAAGCAAAAAAGTTAGGTGTTAAATCTTAATAGAGAAATATTCAGTGCATGGCTATCTGACAGTAAAGTGAATTACATGCAAAAATTGCTTCCTTGACCTACTGTGCCATAAGTTAATAGAGGGCAGATATTACATATGTTTGAGCTACATGAGAGTTTCAGTTGATATTATGATTCCTCCAGCATTTTAAAAATTCAGAGATCAATTATCTCATTAAAATTTAAACACATTGAAGAGTAGGCACACCTGCAGCTTTTGTCACGGCATTCATATGCAGATTTTCCAAATATATGGAATGGAACTGAGAAGAACTCATTGTATAGAAGGCCACAGTATATTGAGAATATTGCCATCAGAAGAATAACATATCGTCCACCAAATGCCAATTCCATAAAGCTACCAAGCTTCTGTAATAAGTTATGAACCAAAGGTTACTGGAAGTCTGGAAGATATTAAGCATGCTTGCACAGACACTGTGAAATAAATAGCAAGATGCAAAGTTCAAATTAAGGATCCTGAAGCTACACTAAAAGCAAAACATAGCTTCCAAACAGTATCATATTTATAAAGTAGAACTTTCAAAAGCACATATATGTTTCGTTCGAACGCAAGAGAAAGAGCTGTGTATCTTAAAACTAAGAATTAAGATAGGAAGAAATAAAAAGGGCTACAGAGCCCTTCACAGAACCATACCAAGACTTATGTCCCATTTGAATCCCCTACAGAGTTTTCCTTCTCGAGCTACTCAAGAGATCTGTGTGTCATTTTATTAAGAAGATAGAAGAATACAATACGAGCTGGATTTAGAAAGAAATTTGTTGAACAAAACAACACCAAACCGACCCCAAAGGGTGTGTGTACGGTACCTGATCAACAAAACTACCCTAGAAATTAGGCAAACTGGAGTACTGGACCAAAGACCTTGCTAGCAATTCACTAAGCTTTGATGCTCCAGCCAAGCACATGCACCACAAACTGCACTCATCTCCTATGATTTGTAGGGGTGTATGGATACTAGGAAAGGCTAACACACAAGAATTCTTCCGCATCTCCTCTGGGACTCCTCTAACAGATTTTCTCCACCAGTTCGAAAAGAGGACGTCTGTGGTAGTGGGAGCCACAGCAGGTAAGTTCATATGCTGCAAAATCAAGAACCACACCCAGGATACGAGAATGATGAGAATTTAATCCTTTCTGCATCTCCTTTGGGACTCCTATAACAGATTTTCTCCACCAGTCTGACAAGAGGAGCCCAGCTCTAGCAAATTTTCTTCCAAGGAGAGAATTTAATTGAACCCATGAAAAAACAACGTAGGATGGTTTGCTGCTATAAGAACCTGACGGGTAAGCATACAACAGTACCTGACTGGTATTATTTTTCTAGAATACACTTAAAGTTTTTTTTTACCCGATATGGCTGTGAATTGGCACCAAAAAAAAGCAAAAAGGCATGCAAATGCATGTGTTCCATCAATGGTAGTGAGAAGAAGCCAGTATTATCTAGCTTTCCATGGATTCTTATGTTCGATTTTATTTACCCTATGCTATCCCTCCCGTTTGGCTGTTACTTATCGGATTTTCATAATCCAAGAGGGCTTCAAATGGTGCCTGAAACAGACAAGCATCATTGGAGCCAAAGGGCCCAAAAAACTCTTCACTGGGTTTCCTGCATGCAGATGTATTTTACAGGATTCCATTTGCATTACAACAAGAGTGATTTTTCTGAAACTGTATGCACATATATCGGCTAATTACTAAATGGGTTATCTGCCATATTTCTGAACAGGTTCTGTGACATAACAGGTTTCTCTTTGGCTCTAACTCTATCAGAATGAAGTATAATATGAAAAAAGAAAAAGAATCAAGTTCAATACCATTTACCTGAGAGGAAAGTTTCTTCTCGCTGAAGTATAAGAACCAAAGCTCCTAGTAATAGACATATTCCATGACCCCAATCTCCAAACATAACAGCAAAAAAGAAATGGGAACGTCACAACAGAGTATACAGCCGGATTAGCTTCTTGATATCGAGCAACACTGCAACAAAACAAAAAAAAAACAAAATCATAATCATAATCAACTCACTATGAAAGATTCATGATAAACCTATCAAACAAAGCATCTCTTTCATAAGAAAATGCCAAAATGGTAAACAAAGATTGAATACAAGGAACATTCCCAGGCAAATGTAATCACATCAAGCACACATCCAATGATTCAAGTGATCCCATGATCCAAATAACCACAAAGGTTTCAAGAAAATAATCACCCATGTAAAATTACCAACATTAAATGCTTAGGAAAACACTGAACATACAACTGCCTCAATCACGTAAAAAATGTTAAAAAACAGGAAAAAAAAAATTTTACCATGGACACAGTAGCTAGCGTTACTCCAGCTAATTTATTTGATAGTATTTAGTGATAATTATGAGCACTAAGCAATTGCTAAAAAGGCAGAGGTATACAATAAAATCAAATCATCTATCATGCAGAGTTTTGATACTATGCACATACCCATATGCATCAACAATTTCCTGGAAAGCATTGGTAAACTTATCAGTTCGAAATATGTAGGCGGCGATTCAATAGTGTCCATCTCATGAAATATTGTTCCAACTTGTGAATTGCTGTGAAGTGTGGCACGCTGCAAACAATCCTTGATCTGAAAATGCAAGTTGGAAGTAAGAAACATCTTCCAAAGCTTCTGATCTGTAAAAATGAATGACCATAATGATTCAAATTAAACGTATTGTTTCTGACCTGAGATTTAGCAAATATAGGGCACCATCCTTCTCCAACAAGGCACTTCTTTGTCACGTCAAAGTTCAACATGTTGAGCGTGTCATATACAGCTTTCTCCTTTTTAACCTAAAAGAATACAAAAAAAAAAAAACATGATTCATAACTCCCAGTATTAGCAAGAAAAAGTCCACATACCATATGATTTTAGGTGTGAAAAAGTTGCAGAAATAGAAAATGATAAATTGGTATTTACTTTATTACCATGATTGTCCACCTCCACAATTGTGATCCTATTGCCTCAAGAGCTTTGTTTCTGTGCTGGATTCCAGCATCCAAAGTAACTTCCAGGTCAGAAAGTCGAGCCGATACCTGGCAGAAGTCATAAACTGTAAGTTACTATCATCAAAGCCTCAAGAATACTCCAGTAATATAGCAATATATATAATGATAATCAAATATTCAAATCACATGTTGCATTTCAAATTAAGAAAATGAACGAATAAAATAGTGTGCCAAACAGGGAAATTAATACCTCGTTGAAAATTTGTCTCTGCTTGACCATCTCCTCAGGAACAGGGTAGCAACTTGCTCCAAATGAATCACAAATCTTTAGTATCTTTGCTTTTGCTTGTTCCCCAGAAAAGAAAACTACAAAAACAGTTTTCTCTACCTGCCAAAATGTTAACATATTATTCAGAATCTTTACCAAATGAACTAAGTTGGTTTTCTGAACTAGAATATTGCATTGATTTTAGCTGAAGTAAATGAAAACTGAAAACAGAGTCCAAATAATACACTCAGTAAATATTTTGAAGCAAATTTAGCAAAATCTTTAACTCAATGTACACAGGAATTAGCAAGGGCAAACCATGATGATCAGACCTCTTCACCAGATATGGGATCAGTTACAGGTTCCCCCGCAGGCGCCTGATTGAATAACATGTTTCCTCTTGTAGCTCGAAAAAGCATCCGCTCAAAAGCAAGTGCCTTCGACTTTAATATGATTCCACTAACAAATCTCACTCCAGAATTTCCACGTGCTCCTTGATGCACTCCCTGGGAACAGTTCTGTTTACAATGGTGGAACAGGCAATGGAATAGTGTCAACATTATGGATCAGGGCTAAAATCAGACCTGTTCGAGCAAATAGGCATTTCCCTCGTCCACTCCATTGTCATATATTTTCATCTAGCTCACGCTCAGCTGAAGCTGCATGGTTGTGAGAAGAAGCAAGGATGCCACCTGCCTGCAAGATGTTGTTTGAGAAAACATGGAATGGAAAGAAGAGCAAAATATTATTTAAACCAAATTTAATATTTTACTGGAAATGACTAACTACAGAAGGTGATTGTGCTTGCCAAGCAATGTTGCAGTTCATAATGTAACAAAAAACACCTAACATTACCTACAGTATAATTTTCTGGCATGTTTTATTTTCCACAAGACAATTCACTAGGTGTATCGTTAAGTCAAAAGAGATATTTATCTTTCATTGAACATACATAAGAAAACACATGGATCGGTAATTTTAATCAAGTCACAAGAATGAGATACAACCTTTGACAAGACCAGCTTGAATTCAAGAAGCTCATTGTATGTCTGTTGTAGCTTGTCACTATTTGCATTCATCTCAAGCAATTCATGCTCATGTTCACCCAACCTTGCCTGGAGAACCAACAAAAGCAAGTTTTAATTCTCACTCAAGCAAGCTATTCGTTTTTCACTTAAAACACGGCATAGAAAACTCTGTTACAGGAAAGATGAGTAATGCACCTCTAGCTCCTCCAGGTCAATATCTGGTTCAAGTGCAGGTCGAACAGAAGATCTTACACCTGCCCTGTTGATCTGATCACTGAAAAATCTTAGTTTGCGTGACATTTCTGCACATCGCTTTACCTGCAAGGGAGTTGAGGGTACGTTTGTCAACATAATAAAAAAGTTAATGACAATGATTTTTAAATATCAGCATTAGTGTAGCATGAACATAAAATAAAGAAAGAAACAGCCCAAACAATAAGTTTTAGTACTTGCCGCTTCATCAGCATATTGTTTCTGTACTGTGCTATCTGTTGTTGCAAAAAAAAAAAAAGGATGAGAGCCCGGTTCTAATTTTCTATCATCTACCATACTGTATTCAGTGCTATGAGCATAACTGGTAACTCGATTGGCAATACAGTACTCATGACATCAAATCAAATACCATAATGCAATGAATATATTTACCCACCCACCCACTCATTCACCCCACACAAAATAAATAAATAAAAATAAAAATGCACTGCATATTTATTTACCAAATTTCTTAATTCTTGTTCCCCAGCAGCTATCTTATAAAATTTAGAAAAACTAGTCATATCACTGTACATTAAATTAGTCCTAGCAACACAGGGAGTACTATCTGGGTATTACATAACTGTAACACCCAAGTAAAGATATGTTCAGCAAATAGAATAAATGAGTGATGAATAAAACAAAATAAAACATGGTTTCCAAATCCACGTCTAAGATAAGGCATTTGTGTAATAAAAAAAGGTGCATGCAAACTAAGATGATCAGCACAAAAATGAATTGAAGAATAGGGTAAGCTGGAATACCTGGTTGACAAATATACGCTGGAAAGGACTCTTATCCTCATTCAACTACACAAGAAAAGAAAATATATCAGCAAAATTCATACTATAACAGCCAACACAAAAGAAATACATATCCTTAAAATGAACGTATGCGCTACACCACCCCAACCCCTCCACCAAAAAAAACCAATGATGACAGCATACACAGCAATAAAGTGAACAATGATGACAGCATACCCAGCAATAAAGTGTTGGTGTCAGATGATGACATCACAGGAACAGGGTATAAAAATACAAATAGTGCCTCTTTTTTCATATATAGTCACTAGCTCAAAGCAAATATAGCTTCCCCATGCGACCCATCTCCTCCCATTTAATGAAACATCAAGTGAAGAAAAAAATAACAAGGAAAACAATAGGTTTTGAAACCAATTATCCTTACCAATTTACCTTCAAACAATGTTACAACAAACTGACAATAACATGCGATGCCTCAGAATAAAATTAAACACAATGATAATGAGTCGGTATATAAAAAAGAATAAAAACTGAGAGTAAAGTGACAATGACATGCCAGGGTTTAAACACCTAATCTCACAATGACAAAATGTCGGTATTCATTTCATTGGACCAATTTATCAGTCTGACTTGCTACATTTGCTTAAAAGCAGAAAACTGTGTGTATTATGGTATAAGTAACAGAGAGTTTAACTTAAACTCTACAATTTCGTCCACACAGTGGCAATTCTTTTGCATACACTGGCTTAAGGTCAACACAGATGGGTACTGTGAATATGATGAAGCGAAGCTAAAGCACAGTGATCCAATGTCACGCTTGTCATGAAAAACTCTCCTGGTCTCCTACATTAACCCATCCACAAGAGCCATTCCGGTGAACCTGAGTGACTGCTGGGCGTGTCCCTCTGATCTAAACCGAACTCCCACGCCAACCGATCAGCGCGGCTGCACAAGCCAACTCAAACGTGAAACGCGCGCCAAACAGGGATCGAATGACGGCGGAGATCAAAACATTAGCTCTCCCACCCGACCACGGCCTAGAGCTAGATCCAACAGAGCGCAGAGCGTGACGCGCGCGAGCGGGGCGGGAGAGAGATCACGGCTCTCGAGGCTGGATTTAGGTAGATCCGGTTGAGAAGGCCAGAGGCGGTGAGGTAGCAGGGAGCGGCAGCAGAGAGGGAGGGGCACTCACGTCCTTGAACTGGAGTAGGCCGAGCTCGCCGAGGTAGGTGACGGCGAGGCGCGAGCTCTCGGCGGGCATGATGAGCTGCACGAAGCACATCTTCTCGGACCGCATATGGTCCATCGGGGGCAGCCGGTCGAACACCCCCATCCCGCCCGCCCGCCGGAGCGGGAGCGCGGCCTCCGGGAGCTTCCAGAAGGCGCGGCTCGCGCGAGGAGGAGGACGACGCGGTGCGGTGGTCGGGTGGCGCCTCAGATCTGGCTCGAGAGGCCAGGCCTAATTCTATTTCCCACTCTCTTCTGCCGAGTGCGCAACTGCCATGACCCATCTCAGTGACGGAGGGAGGAAGCGGCTCGGAAGGGAGGCGCGCAGTCTCTGGCCCGTGGGCCACCCTCCTGGGGGGAGAGGACCGGTCGAGGCTTCGGTTGGGCGCTCGGGGCCCCGGGTTTGGTTGATTTTACGCAAGGGACCCTGTCGGTCCCGCGTTTCTCGGACTGGGCCGTCATGGGCGACGACGGACGTGAATGGAACGCAAAGAGCAGCGTGGACAATGGAGGCGCGCGCGATCGTCGGATCATGCGCAAGCGGCTGGGCTGGCCGCAGAATGTTCCAGCCGGCCAGTTGTGTGGGCGGAATAGACGGGCCGTATCAGAGGCATCGATTTGGTACGGCCCATTTGCAGATTTTGTTTGTGAATTTCTAACCGCAATCGTGTCCAGGCCGTTTTCTTAACGCTTCACTCTTTTTTGATTTGTGCTAGTAGACCGGGCTGAAACTCGCCTGCATTAGAAACCGGATCTGTTTTTTCTGAATGGCATGGTTCCTGCCATTTTATTCTAGTCCAATTTCGAACTTCTGGCAGCGGATTTGTGTTGCCAGTCGTATGTATACGGGAGTACGGTTTAAGTTTTGACTTGGGATTCTTTCGAGATGCTCCAGTCCACAATCTCCGCGCTGCTTTCCATTCCAGTGACTTGTGTTGAAGTCTTGAGTCGATTGTTTCGTGGTCCATGCGTGTAGCCAAGCACGATTTCCACTTTTTCCCGACTCTCACTAGCTATGTGCGGGAGCTAATTTCACTGCTTTATTCGGCAGCTCTGCGCCAGATACCGGTGCCTCGTCGTCTGAACGTGGACCGCGCACCGTCAAGCAAGTCAGAAAGGTTCGGGCTGGACGTACCTGCATCTGGAACCGCGCCGGTCCGTCTCGGCAGGCTCTAGTCTCCCGGATGGACGATCTCACCCCGTGAAAACGACGTGCCGCCGATACACAGTAGGCCATGTACACGATTCTACAAAGATGAGGTCACCACTACACCCACTATAGCCTATAGGTGGTGGTCAGTGGAGCTATGCACGCGGGCTCGAGCAAGGCAACGTACAGGAGGACCGACGTCTGATACTGACCCAGCAGCGAACGAACGAAAGGCCTTTGATCTTGATCAGGACGTAGACGTACTACGTGACGCCCGACCGTCGAGCGTGGAGTGCGATCCGTATCCCTTGGTCATTACTTTGGTGGTTACGAGCAAACCGGGTGATATTGAATGTAGTCGCTGCACGCGTGGATGATGATGCCCGGCTCGGCGGGGGTGGAGGTGGACGTAGTAGGTGTCAACCGAGAGCAGTGTGGATACGACGGCAAGCAAGTCAAGTACGTGTGTACTACGATGCCTACCCGGCGCCGGCAGCTGCGTCTTCGATGGCATCTACGTACCCTGTACGTGTTCAGTCAGGATCGACGTACACTACGTACACTGTAGGCAGAGGTGCTTTCAGATCAGATGAACATACTACAGTAGATCTCGATGCGTATCGATCGGATCAGTCAGTAAACCTTTGGCTTCAGTAATCAGTACTCAGCGACTAAATTTGGAGCGATAAATGTAACTTGAGGTCAGTACATGTACATCACGGGAAGGGATTATTCACCCGTGGAATCACGTGTTGGCCCAATCCCGGCACATACGCTCGGTGAAACGACGGCTCGTCACGAGCGACCGGATTCACATGCATACGCCGATCGACCGATCCCATCCGCCGATCCGTGCCGCGCCGCGCCTACCTGAAACCTGCGCACCCCGCCGGCGAGCGGGACACCGGACACGCCTTGCCGCCTTGCCGCCGGCAACAGACAGCTGACCTGACCTGACCTGCATCGATCGCTTCCCGCGCGAGTGGTCCGCTCCGCTCGAAAGTGGGATACCATACCTGTCGTGTTACGGCTACGGACGGGAGGGAGCTGGTCTCTGCTCTGACTCTGAGCGGTCTCCTTGTCGCCCAGGGGTGAGACCGGTGGGGGCGCCCCCGGCACACACGCCGGAATACTAGAGCACAAACCCGTGTGGATCATCTGCTGGTCCTTTTCTGCTTCTGGGTGGTAAGAGTGACACTCTAGATCTGAATCATTTGAGGTAGTAGCGCCGTACAGGCTTTGCCATGCGGTTAATATTGGTTCTATCTGTAACTGTAACTGTTTGTTGGCGCGTTGGCCGGTCTAGTTACGTTATTTATTTGGAAAGCGCCGTACTTATGTGCTTTGCATAGCTCGCTGCTAGCTTGGCAACAGGGTCATAAAAACTTTCTAACTGTCTTAACGCTTTGCCATCAAAGTAATGCGGTTTCGAAAAAAACTGTCTGTTGCCACTGCCTGCAGGAGTGTGTGTGGTCGCCTAGGCCGTGGAAAAGAAAGCTTGTTGGACTGATGCATGACACAGTGAACACACTAGTAGTCATATTATGCACCAACACTCAGGAAAGCGCGGGAATGATTCCATCAAACAAAAGCGCGGGAGTGGGAGTTTGCCATGAGCCGTCTCTCCTTGGAATGGTACTACGTACGTTCGTCCTGGCTAAAGAGCTCGTAAAATCAGGTTTCTTCACGGGGTTCGTGAGAGCCACTGCTACACGCTATGCGAAACAGATCCTTAGAACAATATCTATGAGTATCTCTGCAGTTAGTAGACAAAGAAAAAAGTAGCTTTGTGACAAGATGCGCTTGGTCTTTGGCGGCGTGCAAGTTTGTGCATAAGATATTCAAATCAGTAAACACCCCGGCCGGGTCCCAGCTTTATTTATTTTGTAAACACCCGGATCCCAGCTTTATTTATTTTGTAAACGCCGATATACTCCTCTGAATCCCGAACCTCTCGTTTTTTTTTTTTTTTTATCAAAACATGCCTTTATTGAAAACTTAATAATTCAAAGTCTTTTACAGTAAACCTGACGAAAGAAAAAAAAAGGTTACAGAGAAAATAAGAAGAATTATCTTTCCCTTGGATTCGAGAATTGTGGAGTCGACTTTCTACATCCATCCAGTTTTATTATGTATCAGGCGTAGTGTATAAGCAGATCACAAAGAAATTGATGTATGAAAAGAAAAGCTGAACTATAATTTAAAACGTTAAAGTACACGTAAGCTTTCTGGCCATAAATCAATCTCCTCTGGTTGTTCCTCTCCTTGTAGACTTTTCACGTGACCATAGCGAACAGAGCGTTGGAGCCTCTGTAGTCTGTTCTGCCGATCGCCGCTCCACTGACAGCGGAGCCATGGCGAGCGAAAACACGGTCTCAATCATGCGAGCGGTTGCCGTGCTTCGTTACAGCGATATACGCCTTTTTTTCCGTACTCGTCATCAGAAGAAAGCATCGGTCATCAAGTGGACAACACGGGGCGATCATGATTATCCGAGATCAGCCAGCGATCGACGTCCGAGCCGAGCCTAACAAACGGCAACCATCAACAGGGCAGGGCGTTGAAACTGCTCCTGCCGAAATCATCAGGTACGGATACGAATATCTCGCTCCATTTTATTTGATTTTTTTTCATGTTTCTAGCACGGGTTTTATTTGTGCTTTTTCAATTTTCTAGCACGGGGAGACCGAGCACACCGAAATGATTGTTCCTCATCTCGCAGCTCTGGACTCTGGTCGTCGCCGCGGCAGCCTTCTCAAGAAATCCTCTGCTGTCTGCTTTCCTACACTGCTTATTAAATTAAAGAAGAAGAAGAAGATGGCATCCCTTAGGGCAGTCTAGTATCCACAGCTCCTCCGTCCTTAGATCAATCTTCTTCGTCGTCGTCGTGGTGGTGGTGAAGGACAAGAAGAAACGTAGAGGAGGAGACGAAAGGCATCTTCGTCGTCGTCGTCGTCGTGGTGCAGCACAGCAAGTCCTGGATAGGTGAGGTGAGGCTGTTTCTTCTTCCACTTATTGCCATGTCCTAACTCGGTGACTCTCAAGTCCAAAGCACGCATCTCATCACATCATGGGCGGTTTTGCACTGTGCAAGCATGACCGTGGATCCAATCAATCGGGCAGGCACCGACCGAGTGCTCCCGTCGCTACCACAATCCTCTGCTGGAATGGTCCAGGAGTTCATAGCTCGTTTGCACGCATTTCTCGTTGGAGGAACCATCTCCGGCTTCCTCACACAAACCTGTCAAAGTCTAGCACCTCACCTACTACCCCTGCCTGGCTGGTTTTAGTAGCTCACAGTATCTTACAGCTTACTCCTACTGCTTCTACTACTACTTATCTATCCAGACACGAACAAGCTGTAAAGCCTTGGATTGGATCATCTCCAAGCCGCCTACACTCATACCAGCTCATGCGTGTGGCTATCAAGAGTTAGTTATCCTGAGGCACGTAATAAGCCTAAGATAGCATTGCAAAATTAAACCAACACGCGTGTGTCTCTTCTTCTGGCTGCTGCCTGTTGTTGCGCTTCATATATAGTTCATTTTGTTATTTTTGATCAAAAGTTTGCTCAGAATCCGGGCGTGTTTTTCGTTCTGTTAAGGCCGGCTCCAACTACTTATGCACCACGCATGATTCCAGGCAGCAGCAGCAGCAGGTTGCTTGCTGAGTGTGGGCGGCGCCGCTCCGCTACTGCTTTTGTGTGTGGGCCTGTGGGGGCGTTGAGTGAGTGCAAAGACTACGCGAGATCGAGAGCGAACCAAAGGGAGGGGTAGCCGTGGAGGTGGTGCTTGCTTCAGGCCTACCTTTCGGCAGCCTTAAGCTTGGTGGTTGTAGTGGCGCGCGTATAATGCGTTTATCCTCCACCAAAGGACCGACCGGCCGGACCATCCATGTAGCTCTAGGCCTCTACTTAGTAGCGGAGATCATGCTGAGCTGCATAGAAATCGGCCGTGGCCAAGCTTAAAAAACCCTCACCATGTGTCCCTCGGTTTAAGGATGATGTCAATTGTTTAGAAACCAGTACCCACGGCTGTCACTGTCGCGGGCTGGCTAAGTGGTTGGAGGACTGACTAGTTAGTGCCAGATTAGACAGGCAAGCCAGCAGCAGCAGCCAATCCCTCCGTGTTGTCCATTATTTAGTTGCTTTGCGCGCGTGCAGACACCTATAGGCTATCTATAGCAAGCTCCGCCGTCGCCATTGCTAGACACCTTAGCTAGCTCTTTCCTGCCTGCCTGCCTGCCGCCGCTCTCGTCCATGACAAAGGGCGGGAGCTGGCTGACAGCCGCTTTCGTCTTTTGTCCTGTCGCAGGCAGCATTTCCTCTTGGTCTTGGAGGCGTCGTGGTAGCTTGTGCCGCCACCGAGCTCCCGCGGCCTCCGGGAATAAAGATTCGCCATGCTCGCGGCGGCCAAGACCAGGTTCGTTCTTGTTCAGTTTCATTCATCCCCCTCTAATAGCTTCCATGCTAAATTCCATGTGAGGTCTGATGATTGCTGCATACAGTATGCATTTTTTCTTGTTTATTTAATTTCTCTCTGCGTCAATCTTGCCGATGTTCATTAGATTCTCCTCTCCAAGTCAATGTCCATGCCTCTCCTCTTCGCTCTTCAGTTTGGCCATTGCCCATGTTCCCTCTATTGGAGCACGCACGAACGAACGAGGCGATGACTGTACACGCCTCACGAAAGTGCAGGGGCAACTGTTGATTCATTCATGTTCTCCTCTGTTCAGTGGTGGCGGCAAAGCAACAGAGAGGTTCCCACAGAGCGCTGATTTGAGATGGGTTATGCGACTGGGCGGCTCTAAACTATGCTTTCCTCCTCACCACCATCTGTCTGTCCCTCCCTTTTCCCATTTATTTTTACCCCTTTTCATGGCGCCGAGCCGAGGAGGAAGCGACCAAGTTTTCAAATCACGGCCGCATGTGACCGTGACTGTTCGCAGATAGCTCCATGCGCAAGGGGTCCTGTCCGTTCTTGAGCTCAGGCCAAGGAGGACAGGCAGGTCCACTTGTTGCCGCCGCATCTGCTGTCTGCAAAGCAAAGCCGGCCACTCCACCCCATCTCACACTCTGCCCGGCGCCCCGGCCTTTCTTTCCTTTTGAACCCCCGCTCGCCCGTGCTTGGAGGGGGAGGCGATTATGTTAAGCTAATGCCGCGGCCCCCTTTCGTCGGCTCCTGTCCTCCCGGCTCTCGGCGTTGCTCCTCCCCTCCACGTCCTGTCGGCCTCTTGTGCTTTCCGGCCTCGGATTCTTTGTCGCGTGCCCCATTGCATCTCGCTGCTTCTTCTTCTTCTTCTTCTTCGCTTTGCATCTGAGTTGAGCTGGAGCATCGATCCGCCTCGTCCTTCCGGACGCGGCTTCAAAAGAATCCACCGCGCGCCCTTTAGTTCGGTTTCCCATCAGAGCTTTCCAACTGGTTCTACTCGGCTTGGATTTGAGTTGGGTTGGAGTCTCCCAAAGCAAAAACTTTCCCTTTTTCCCTCCTCCCTTGCATTTGACATGAGGAGAGACGCTGCAATCGGTTCTGACTTCTGAGCATGCTGTCCTTGAACAAAATGCATTTTCTCAAGTTGTATTCCAGCAGCAACAGCTCCAGGTACTGTGCTGCTCGGGGCTGTGAGCTTGTCTTGCCTGCCTTTGTGATTTTTGAGATACTTACTCGGATTCATACCTGATGATGTTGATTTTCTTTTGGCGTGCGTCAGGAATGGCTCCATGGAACACCCCACCCGGACGTCCCCTCCCAGGGCAGCAACAAGGCCGGGCGGACGGCGAGGATGGCCGAGTCACCCACCGGCCTCCAGCCCCAAGGTCGACCGCCGCACGGCGTTGAGCGCCGAGAGAGAGGTAAATGGCGAAACCCAACAGCCTCCCCGCAGTTGCTCCATTTTTAGAATGTGGTTACATACAGTGATTTCCACTGGCAGAAGATAAAGCAAGTTTCAGTGTTCCTGTTTGGTAGTACGTCGGTGCTATCATGTCGATCAGGGGCACCGTCAATTAAGTTCGTGACAAGTCTTTGAAAGACTGTTAACTGCGTCGAATTTCTATATAATTGCTCATGGTTCATTCGATTAGACGGTAGTGCTTTATTATATCTGTTGTTTACCTCTGATACTCTCTCACACAATTAGGGAGTGGTTGTGTCTCAGCTTCTGTCTCTCATGATGGAGCAAACTGTCAATTAGATTGAAACAGACAAGTATTAGGTGCCCAAATCAAATGGTCCAGAGATATTGAATGGCTAGCAAATCCTTGGAATAATTGAAGCTGGTCCTCGTGTTTGCTACCAAACTGATGGATTAAGATAGCGGTACGGTGCCAGTTCTGCTACCACCACTGTCGCTGCAACCAACGGCAAAACAGGCGTATCTGATAGAACTGACTCAAGCTCTTGTTTGGGACCGGGACCAGGAACTGTAATTGACACCGGCTGAAAGTAGGAAGGCTAATTTGGCAAAGTTGCTCTTTTTTTTAAAACACTCTGATAGTTAGGCTATCAGTCATTTTCTCGCACTGAAAACTAATCAGAATTATAACTAGCATTTGGTTGCAAGATTATCGCCGACATTTGAACAACTATATATACGTTCAGTTTGAACAACTATATATTTTTTTTCTGGATACTGGAGATGAGTTAGACAGTTAACACAACAACAGCATTTCTCATGTCCACTGCATTGATTAAGCTCGCCAGCGTCTCCCTGAAAAAAAAACGCTAGCTAAAATTCAGGTATCTTGAATTTTAGCTTCCTTTGAATTTAGCTAAAAAACTGTCACTAGAATCAAATCACTAGCGTTCTTTTCAAACTGGGCTTGAGGGTACAGTACTAACATTACCATCAGTGATCTTGTCGGCATTAATTTGTCCTTGTGTGTAATGAAATCACACCAGAAAAGGAGGCCACCGACGACTAAGCTGTCGGGCTGGAGTCCCAGCTGTCGCAGCTGCAAGACGAGCTCAAGAAGGCCAAGGAGCAGGTCCATTCCTCCGAGCTCTCGAGGAAGCGGGCGCTGCAGGAGGCCGACGACGCCAAGGCAGGCCGCCGCAGCGTCCGCGCAGGCACGCGACTCCGAGGCGCAGCTCGCCGAGCTCTCATCGGCCGAGGAGGCCCGGCTCCTGGAGCTGCGTCGCCTGTCGCAGGAGCGCGACCGGTCGTGGCAGTCGGGCTGGAGGCCATGCAGAAGCAGCACGCCGCGGACTCGACCGCTGGCCGCGGCGATGGGCGAGGTTCACCGCCTCCGCGTCCAGCTCGCGGCCGCGGCGCGCCGACCCGGCGGCAGGACGTGGTGGAGGCGCTGGCCATCGACGAGCTGAGGGTGAAGGTCAAGGCGAGCGAGGAGGCCGAGGCGCAGGCGCGCGCCATGCACGAGAGGAGTGCAAGCAGCAGCTGGGCGAGCCGGGCCACCATCGACTCGCTGCTCACCGACAGGTCCAAGCTGATGGACTCGTTCAGCCTCGTGGTGAAGGAGCTGGAGGAGTCGCGTGCCAAGGCCAAGGCTCTCGAGGACGAGATCGCGGAGACGTCGTCCAAGGACCGCTGCAACTGCCCGGTCTCTCGGAGTCGGAGGCCGCCGAGCTCGGGGGCCGCTCGAGCCCGCGGAGGCCAGGTACCAGAAGAGAAGATCCTTAGCACCGTGGAGACGCAGTGCGCGTACGAGCTCATGGACCAGATAAAGACAGAGTCGGACCTGCGGCACGGCAAGCTCGCGGCGGCGCTGGAGGGCGCTCGGTCCGAGGTCATCTTCCTCAAGGCGAGCCTGTTCGACAAAGGAATCGGAGCTACGGAGCGCGCTGGACGCGAACATGAAGCTCCAAGCGGGAGACGAGAACGGGACAGATCGGCCGAGGCGCTGAGGAAGCAGCTGCGGGGCGCGCTGCACGAGAACGGGCAGCTGAAGCAGGAGCTGCGTCAGTACGAGTCCGATAAGGGCTCGGGGAGGACGGCGGAGGCCGACGCGGCGGAGGCGGCGAAGAAGGGCGAGATGGAAACCGAGCTGCGTCGGCTGCGGGTGCAGGCCGAGCAGTGGCGGAAGGCCGCGGAGACGGCCATGGCGCTGACGACGGCTGGCAAGGGCGGGAACGGCAAGGTGGTGGAGCGGAGCGAGTCATTGGAGGGCGGCAAAGTACGCGGGCCTCTGCGACGAGTTGACGACGCGGCCGCCAGGAAGAACGGCAACGTGCTCAGGAGGATCAGCGGCATGTGGAAGAAATGAGGGTGATCGGACGGACAGCTGAGCGGCGGCCGCCAGCTCTGGTGTAATTGTTTTGCCGGCTCTTGTGGTGTAAAAATGGAACATAGTAGAGAGATAGTACTCGTCGGGGGTAAAACGTGCTCTCCTAGCTGTATTATACAACGTGGTATATGGAGGAACAAATTCATCCGGGTGCGACAGCTCTCTATGCATCCGACAGTGTTTAGTCATCAAGAATTCGAATTTCATACTTCTCTCTTCTTCTTCTTCCTTTTTTTTAAAAAAGCGGAAGCTCGATTGATTCCTAGCCATTTTGTCCACTGCTTTTTTTTCAGAATGAGAAGGGGATCCATCTTGATTAAGGAGCAGAAAATGGCGCTCGTTTGGAATCTTTCATCATTCACAGTTGGTAGCGTGCAAGCAAATGAATATTTCAGCCCTTTCTACAATCTCAGCCCATTCCACGGTCCAATTGACAAAAGGGCCCAACGTTTACCACAACAACACCTGCTGTTGTCAACAATTACAAACTGTCTATCTACTTTATTAGAGAGTCAAGAAAAGAAAATATAAGAGCTAGTGAACTAGCAAAGAAAAATATATGGATTCAAATGAAAGAAATGTGATGCCACGTTGCACACATATTCCTTTTTTTCCTTAAATTTTATATAGTGAAATTTGCAGGAACAAGCTAATAATACTATGAGGCCTTGTTTGGATACCAAGTTTTTTCCTAGAGTTTTGGCTTAATACCATGGTGGTTTTAAAAATACCTAGGCATCTACAAGAAACAAGATGTTTGGATGTTACAATTTGGGCTTTTAGAAACCACGGTATTAATAAAAACCCAGGTTTTTTTTTTTTTTTGAGTCTAAAAGTATGGTCCCAACCCTCTATTTTTACAGAGCTGGGCGTGCGGGCATAGCTTTGTATATATAGATATTCAAATAATGTTCAGATGGTTTGCCTGCAAATTTTTTGTAATATACATGCAGAGATACATGCTGTTTTTAGCAACAAAGATACAACCGTAGTATTGCTATGACGTGTTTTTAGCCAAACACGTCATGACTTTCCTTAAACAGAGAAACATTTCCCACGGTCTTAAAACTGTGGTTTCGCAACACTACAGTTTTAGTAAACAGCAACATCTGTAAACGGAGCCTGAATGCGACGGACACCATGCAGCCAAACTGTGCCTACATACCGTACAAGAGTAACAAAACATAATACCATGAAAATGAATTAATTACAGTTGAGCTCAGAATGTGATGTCGTGCACTCAGACCTTTGTTTACACATAGTACATGAAAATAAAGAATAACAGCAAGAATCTTGTTACATATTGGAACTACATCATACACATTCTACAGCTGTGGGAACCTTGTTCAGATTCCAGAACCAGCTGATTTTCACTGCTTCTGTGTTTAGCGCTGAAGGCTCAGGAGGAGGGCATGCCAATTCCCATGCCATAATTTGCGCCTGGAAAATCCGTGCCTTCAGGTGGCTGAAAGGTGGCAGTTAGAAACAAAGGATCAGTAGCATGACCACATAATGAAAGGTTTAGGAATTGATAGGTGAAAAAAAACATGGGCACTGCAGACTGAAAAGGTAAACAAAATGACCCGCAACTCTGTTTCAAAAAGACAAGACCCACAACACCCACAGTGAGGTCAGAAGTTGGATTGTAATTATCAACCACTACTAGCTACTTCTTTATTGGGCTGTTATCCTAACTTCCTTGGGGAGACCTTTTTCTTTCGTTATCAGTCCCTCTGATCCCCAGTGGAGCATAGAGTGGTTGTTTGTAAGGGTCATTAAGGAACCATTACCTTCATCTCTTTTAACATGACATACACAGCTCTCACACTTTCGAAAAAGAATGTCAACTAGCTACTTAAGCTGCACTCAGCATTTTCACAAAAAAAAAAAAAGAACTTTTGACATCCGTATAGCAGCAAAACAGATTATGATTCACATTTTGAACTATCCAACAGAAACATAGCTCCAATATGCTTATAGATAAGAACACCAGCAGGTTTACCAGCAAACATTTTCCTATGAGATGAATTCAACTAACATTAATGTACTCAACAACCAAAACCCACGCTTAATGTTGAAAATCAGTTATTGGTTAACCAGCAAGAAATAGAAATACACATTCCTGGATCAGAATGCATTTGTTTCAACAATCTGCATTGTGACAGGGTGCTGTTGAATATTTGCCATCAATCTAAGAAATTATATATCCAAATTCACTGCTCAGTTACTAACACTGTCTAAATGTTCTAAAATGGTTGGCTGAGTTAGAGCCTTAGGAGCTTGCTCATTCCAACTTCCAATTCTAAATAGTGGTTATTTTCAAATAATTGCTTCGTTTTTCAGGGCACTGAACTTTTGCCAACAGAACTGAAGCAGCACCCATATTCATACTGTTGTTTTTCTACTTAAACCGATTTAGCAAAAACTAGGAACCTATTTCCCAATAAACAAGAAAATATCAGACACCATATTGCAATTTTCAGACTTCTTAGGAAACATCGACAAGTTTCTGCTTCCCACTTCTTGATTTGGGAAACTTATAGTTCTAATAAAGCTCAACAAAATGTAATCAATACTCTATTTGGTTTGGATACCTTTTGAAGACGTCAGTGGCGAAGCGAGATCCGTTCGAAGCAGATGAACCAGAGCAGGATCAGCAACAATACGTCTACTCCAGTTAAGGGAGAACATTACAATAACAAGAACATAAAATCCATTTACTTCGAAAGAAACACCGAATTAGAAAAGTTTGCCCAACAAATCCGAAGAGATGCTGATAAACCCACGTGAAATCAACGGATTGCCTGGACCGATAAAACAATTCCCCAACAATGAATCCAGCAGAAGTGCCTACCCAAACTAAGCCCTGTCGGGACAGAGATACCCAGAATCAGACGCGGATCTAACATAAGCCCCAAGTTGATGACGGTGTCGAGCGAATCAAGGTTGGAATTTGGCAAAAGGGGACAGTAATAAAGAAACTGAATCCGATCGAAACGCGGCGGAAGGATACTGAATAGGCAGCGCTCCCACCAATCGAGCATGTAGAGGCCCATGGTGACGTTGTAGAGGTGGGATCTTCTGCCCGCACCAGGTCATCTCGCCAGCCATCTCCCTGCGGGGTCCTACTCCTTTCTCCTTGCGAGCGCTAGCCTTCGGATTCTGGAGCGCCTGTGTTCCTCAGAGGTTCTAGCTGAATTTCGAACATCCTGAACGATGCTGCTCTGGGCTCTGGGATACAGAGGTTGTCGTTCGTTTATAAAAAGAACACAGAAGATTGCCGATTGCCTGTGGAGTCTTTGTTTCGCCTTGTTTTATAATAACCGATTCATTGTCGTTTTGGGCCAGCCATATCATTTTGGAAGTCAGCGTCATACTGGTCTAGTTTGGCCGACGAGTGCACCTAAACTTTTTTCCACCATCTACAGCACGTTTGAACTGAAGTTGGCATTTTGCCGTGACATTGACGTTTGTACTGCATATTGGTACGCACGGCACGCGTCATGAGGGCAGCATTAGCAGTAGTGCATACGAAAGCGGCCAGGCTCCATATTTTTCACCAAAATGATGTGCCAAATTAAATAATTTAACTCCATTTAAATACTATGTGTAACAGTCTAGACAATAAACAAAAAGTATTAACATTTAACATTTAGGATGACATTTGGATGCAACTCGGGGATTTGGACACTAAAATGACACATACACTTAGCGACTATGGGATAATCTAGAGCACCAACTGAAGACAATGGCATGTCGGTGCATGACTTTTTGACCTCCTATAATATGCTCTCCTTAGAGTAACTAAGGTACAACCCTAGAGCCAAAAAAAAGTCCAACAAAGCCCCCTACCTTCTGTAGCTCTAGAAAAGTAAGGCCCTTAAATCAGACTATTGATCATTTGCAAGAGTTTTTGCTTCGTACCCTCGTCTTATGGTACCCACTCAACCCCCCCCCCCTCGACACTCAATATCACCGGGCCCTATTTGTCCATCTTACCACCATCTCACACAATCCCACATCCTCCGATGCCATCGGTGCTCGTGCCCCTCCTTTATCTTGGCGACAAGACAAGGCCCACCTTCAGCCTTCTGAACAACTACAACAAAGAAAAAAGGACGATCGTCGTCTTCCAACCTCCACCGCCACCGCCGCTCGCGTCCGTTCTCCTCCCCACGACCCTCCCTCTCTGCAACCTCCTCCCATCGCTCCTCCGCCCCCGGGGCAAGCGCCGTCACCCTCCCTGGCGTGAGATCCAACCAGATTGTATTTGTCTGGTCGTTTAATCATTGCTGTATTTTATGTTGACAAGATTGTACAAAGTGATTATTAAACGTCAGAGGTTTCATACGTTAAGTAACAATACTGAATTAAAATGTATTACGTTGCTTTTATTTGTAAATTTATGTGATACAGCTTGCTAGCCCGTGCGACTGCGCGGGGGTTCTCGCTAGTAAATATTATTGTTGTACTGCATTATGAGCTTGTTGGTACTTAGAACATTTCTACTTGTATATTATTAACGTGAGATCACGTCCATTTATTCCTCAAACTCATTGGAACTTCCTTTCTTTCCATATTAGTTTCCAGTTGATCTTGGATCTGATCATATGGATGAGGCCAAATGTACCATTCCTGGAGTAATCATCACAAGTTCTCCATTTCTAATCAAACCAATCTTTGTGGTACTGTTAACAATTCAGATCAGCGGTCCGGCCCTAGGACAGCAGCATGTGCGTCAACAACACCAGCATCAACCTCTCGTGGGAAAAGGTGCTCCTTGATCAATCATACTTGTAGCGGATAGATAGGGTAGCTAGCAGGCGTAGGGGCATCAGAGCATGGATTTCGGGCGAGACCACATGTTCCTCCATCAGAAATGGCGCGCCACTACAAACTGTTTACTGACGGGGCACTTCGATCCAAATGGATTGATAGTACGAAGCCATCTGATAGGACGTTGCCGGTGAGGGCGGAAGCGGGCGATGACACGCTGCCTTAACTTCGGCTCCTGTATCCTCCTGCGAAGGCTGCTAAACGTCGTTTGGTGTAGCTGTAGCAGCATCAGCGCCGGATCGACCAACGACATTTTTCCCCTCCCTCAGGCTACAGTGCGAGGGGCGGTGCAAATGGAAAAAGTCTACATCCTTAACCCGGCGAGCGCCGCATCCCCTCCCGTCCCCGCGGTCTATGGCCTCGGAGGTTCTCAAAACGTCAAATCGCCTGGCGGTGTAGATTAGGTCCTAGGGTTTCTAGGGTCGTGAAATGAAAAATCAAATTATGTTAGACTTCTAAATGAGTAGCCATGGAATAACATAATACTTCCGTGCTCTTCCCGTCCGGCGGTGCCGGCCAGGCGCGCCGCTGCAGCAAAAGGAACTAAAGCATACCATATTATATATTCATTGTGTAGGGCTCATTCGGAGTCTAACACAATCTACTTTTCATTGGCGATTTTTTGGCGTTTACTATGATTTGTCAAACCGCTCACTCGAATTTTGTGGGAGCTATGGTGCACGGCGAGCGGACCGAGATTCATGTAGTGGAGGACATCGTTGGGGGGTGATGCCTTTTCCAATTTCAAACGCTGAAAATCGGCGTGCCTAAACACTACAGACTGTTTACTGACGGGGGGCGCTACGGATTCAACACGAAGCTCCTCTGATAGGACGTTGCCGGTGAGGGCGGAAGCGGGCGATGTCCACTTCGCTTCGGTTCCGAGCTTCGTCCGGCACAGGCTGCAAGGTCGGAAGGAGTATCGTTCTCGGCGCCGGGATCCGGCCATCTTTGGTGGTAGATGGTCCAAGGACACGTTGTAATTTTAATCTTTTGGAGGTCTTGTTTGCATTAGGGGTGGACAGCTGTCCTCACGACCGTATACATCTGACTTTGTACTTGTCGCGTGTCCTTAAACAATCTAGATACTTTATCAAAA
Source organism: Hyparrhenia diplandra (assembly GCA_015847255.1). NCBI lineage: Eukaryota > Viridiplantae > Streptophyta > Magnoliopsida > Poales > Poaceae > Hyparrhenia > Hyparrhenia diplandra. The sequence goes on from JADLZK010009892.1 coordinate 92,139, forward strand.
AAAAAAGCAGCATCAGCGCCCGGCCCGGCCATCCAACAGGACGTTACCTGTGGACCTGTGGTTGGGGAGCGAAAAGGGTCACACCACGGGTTGATTTAATAAATTAGCTAAAATATTAGAGAGTTGCTATATCTTTTTATAAGAAAAATAACCAACATTTTTTTGAACGCGTGTTAAACCCTTAGATCATCATCTAAAGATGGGATCCGTCATTATTTACAACTAAATCATGTCAACTAACACGTCACAAGATGGAGTTAGATTTTTTTTTAACGTAGACATAGAAAAAGTGAAAATATTAAGACCCGATTTACGTGGTGATCCATAAAAAAAATATGTCACTCTGCTTTGTTTATTCATATAAAAAAAAAACATGTCAGTCAATGTATATGTCACTTTATACAACTCAAATAATTATAGTGAACAACTATTTGGACCTAATTACCTATATTAATGAAATCCATGAGCTTATAATTTTATATAACTAAGCGATTTCTTCCTCTCCTGTGCGAGCTTAGCCTAGTGTCAGTCAATGTATATGTCACTTTATACAAATCAAATACTTATATTGTACGGCTATTTGGATGTAATTACTTATATTAATGAAATCCACGATCGAGCTTATAATTTTATATAACTGAGCGACTTCTGCCTCTCCTATGGGAGCTTAGCTTAGTGCCTCTCACACATATCGTGGCACCTCCATTCCGGTGTAACGATCTCAATAACCTTGAGCGAGTTTGTTCTCAAAACAATCATGTCTAAACTTCTTGGTTGGTCTTTAGGGTATTGAGTTCGTTCTCAAAACAATAATGCCTAAAGTTCTTGGTTGTTCTTTAGGGTGTTCCATGAGATCAACGGTGATAAGGGGGCTTTACCCGCCCCACTGCTACATCGGTGATGAAGTTGGATATGGAGAAGACGGCTGAGAAAATTGTGGACGTGACTCACCATGATGGATATGGGTAATAGATCCCAAAGGTTGACGTCCCTATCTACTATGACCGGCGTCCTTCGCTACTCTAATGAGGATTTCTCCTCGACTTCACTAATGGATTCGGCAAGGTCATTGCAAACAACAGCACCACGCTGAGATGATGGCAACCGGGTCCTCATCGTTATCGATGTTGGGTCCTCATTGTGTCGCGGTTTGCTCGTCAAAGCCGTTGCTAGCCTAAGCTACTTTTCGGGCTAGCGTAGTGCATTCCTGAAATTGTGTCGACCTACTGTTGGACCTGCCTCACCAGCATTCTTGCTCTCGGGAACCTAATCAGCGGGAGAAAGACTAAACACGGTACATGTACATTGATCCGGTTGGGAGCTCAAGCCCCTACCACTTACTCCCTCGGTCCCATTTGTTTGTCGTTAGGAGTACATTTGCACGTGTCCCACGTTCATTGCATGCATCATGTACCTACCCGGTTCTCACTCCACATTCATTTGCTTCGGATGAACTTTTGTGAGAGGCCGGGACGACATACAAAAGCGGGACGGAAGTATGTGACAGAACCCTAAAAAATTAAGTCTCTTTTGTTGGTTCGAGATAACCTGTCTTGCAACATCTCTAATCACATGTCCTTTGTGCGTGGTCAAGAGCTACAAAGCCAACCTGGTTAGTAGATCATGGATTCGGTGCTATTTAAGATGCTTTATTTGTTTGAACTTATGAATTACATTGTTTTTCCACAGCAAAATAACATAACCGAAGAAACATGAGCCGAACAGTACGTCTCATTACGGCTTGGCGTTGAGCTAGCGACCCATTACCCCAAAAACAGTATTGGCCGTTCCACCGTTCACATTCCAACATTTGCGGCTTTGCTTCCCTTCCCGCCATGGCCGAAGGTGTCATTGCCCGTGGGTAAAGGTGTGTTCGCGAATCTACAATCTGTCGGCATTCGCGTGCAAGAGCACCGGAACCGAGGGCAACAACGATGGCCGTCGCCCAGAGACGCCATTGGCCCATGGCCTCCACCGAAGTTGCCAAGATCGATCCGGATTCAGACGTAGAACACCGCGAGGGCCGGGCGCGTGGCGTAGTTAATAATTAATAGTAAACACCACACTTGCAAACGGATCTCATCTCGCGTGTCGCGGCGTCTCGTTTGCACCGACACCAACGATATGATGTTTTTTTTTTTTTTTTAATCATAGGGAGTATGATGTGCCACGGCCGTTCCATCTCCTTTGCCCTTGCTTGCCCTTTTTCTCAAAGCATGGGTGATGGGCCTACCGCCCGCCTATGGAGTAAATGGCCGGGCAAAATGCGTGCAAAAACCCGCAAAAGATACACGATTACAAAGGCCGGCGTTTCACTGTTTATTGCATTGTCATCAATCGATAAAAGTCAGAAACGGCCGAGCGAAGCCTTTCCGTGCCTTTCCCACCCGTGACGTTTATTAATGACGAGCCATCGAAAGGTAAATGCCCCGTTTTAACATCGCATTTAACGCTGGGTCGCGCCGGTCTTGGTGGGCCCCTCTAAGCTAACACGAGTCAATTACGCGTGGGCTTGCGATTGAAGTACCGGTGGGGAAGCGCTGATAATTACTTATGCTATTGGTTGCCCGGTGCCGGAGAAATCGAAGAAACAAAGATCCGCTTCCGTCCATGACGTGTGGGCCCCAGCCGGTTGGGCCCGCGGCGCGCTGCATTGTGCAGGTGCAGGGGCCATAGCCGCAGGCCTGCAGCCAAAGCCAACGTCTCCGGCTCGTACTACCAGTCGTCGCAACTGGCTGACGTCTTCTGCCGCGACTGGTCCGCGGTCGTGGTGGGGCCCAGATGTCATGCTCCCCTCGGTGGGGCCGCCACGCTGCCAATATAAGAGGTGAACAGGGACAGCGCCTTTCGGCTGGCACCGGGAGCGTGACCGTCACGAGGAGGGAGGAGATCGGAAGCGGGAGGGAACGGCTCGTCGCCGCCGGCGGTTCCCGCCCCCCACCTCCGGCTGCCCGCATCCTCCGCCGCCGTGGTCCGCGGCTGGAGGGCAAAGCGCCACCCGGGCGCCGCCCAGGGGGGGTGAACAGGGCGGGACGGGGACGCCGTCCGGGCGGTGGGGGTGAGCGAATCGATTCTGCGTGCGCGGCTGGACTAGCCGGTAAAAAGGAGGCGCTTTTGGGTGGTGAGGAAAGCGAGAGAGAAAAAGGTTTGGCTGCTGCTTGCCCCCTTCCACTTCCATCCTCGCCTTCCACTTTCCTTTTCGCCAGCCCCGGTTTATATTTTTCTTCGTCCTGATGCGTTGGTCGCCTGTGTTTGATCTGACTATAAGCTACCCGTAGAGAGGAGGAGGAGGTGATAGATAGATGTCCGCGCGGTGGGCGGTGGCTACCGAGGGCCACCAGAGTTAGGTCCTTGGCGCCTTCAGTGCGGTGGGGAAGGTGGGTGTGGGTGAGAGGCTCAGGGCTTTCGGTGGTTTGCTTCATTTGCTTCGACGTGAAAGCTTGCCTTTCTCGCGGTAAATTCAGATCTTTTTTTTGTGGGTTTTGCGCGCACCGGTGTTCGATTCCTCTTGGTTGGCTTTGCCTGAGGTTTTGTTCTGGGGTTTTTCTGGCTGGTTTGGCGCGGCGATTGTGGAAGAGGGGTGCGAGGGTCAGTCTTCCCGTTTGTGCTTCGGCCTTCCGGTGAGTTATTCCCCGCTGGAGTCGAGTGCCGAAGGATAGAAGACGCCACACGAAGATTTGGTTTGTGTGCCAAAACGCGCGTTTCTTCTTCTGTGAAGAAGTTGCCATTTACGCGGAAGAATTGCCCGCTGGTTCGCGAAGAACACGCCCCACAGCTTACCTGTAGGCTCAATTCCACCTAGTTCGTGGGTTTTTTTGCTCGATCCAGTCAAATTTTTTGTGTGTTGTATGTAATCCTGCTAGTTCCTGGTGAAGATGGGATTTCCTTTTCTTTTTTGCCTGATTTACATTTCAGCAGTGGGAACTGGGAAGCTGTTTCTGCTGTCGATTTGTGGTTGAACCGTAGCAGTAGAACTTCTATTCATTTCGCATGTTTGCTGGTACTGATGTTATGACTTTCTTTTAGAATTTTTTACTCCTGGATGGATGAATTATAAGAGTACAAGAACACTAAGTAGAACTTTTGATCCCTGGTTTATTATTAGTACTGATTTTTTTTTTCGTGTTTTCCATCATGATTTGGTTGTTGTTGCAAATACTAGATTCTGCTGGTCAAATATTTGGGTACAGCCTTTTTTAGTGGAGACATTCTGGCACACCTTTTGATCTGTTCTTGTACTTGCAGGCTTGCAGTTAGACATTGAAGGCACAGGCACAGCAATACAACCCAAATAATGGGTAAGAAAGGAAAGTGGTTTAGTGCGGTGAAGAAAGTTTTCAGCTCCTCTGATCCAGACAGAAAGGAAGCAAAGGTATATTGAAATTCTCTATTCACAAGAAAAAAAATGGTCCACTTGGTCATCAAAGTTCTTTCATTTCAATCTATACGAGTATATGACTGTGGCTACTATGAAGGCTGAGAGAGACAAGTCAAAATCCAAGAGGAGATGGCCATTTGGAAAAACCAAGAAGCACTCGGAGCCTTCGATCTCAACCGTGTCAGGGACTGCTCCAGTAGCTCCGTTGCCATCACCACCACCAACTCAGCCCCACTCTCTGGAGATTAAAGATGTCAATCCAGTTGAAACAGACAGTGAGCAGAACAAGCATGCCTACTCTGTTGCGCTTGCATCTGCTGTCGCTGCTGAAGCTGCAGCAGTTGCTGCCCAGGCTGCTGCGGAGGTTGTCCGTCTCACAGCAGTTACCACGGCTGCACCAAAAATGCCAGTTAGTTCGATGGAAGAACTTGCTGCCACCAAGATTCAGACTGCCTTCAGGGGATATCTGGTAATTCTTCATCTGCACTTGTAGGTCATTTACTACTTGCTTCTGTTATCTTGTTGATGTCGTCGCACTAGCCCTATAGTATCTGACTGCTGTGGGTCACTGTCTTGAACTTATTAGCACTTGAGACCATCCACACAAACTAACTTTTTGGTTAATATTTTTGACATCTGATTTGGTTGGTAAAGCGTTGCTGTCTAATTCATCATTGTGTCTCTCTATAATCTGTTCATTTTAGAATACAGCCAAGATCTCACTTTGCTGGTCGTTTTCAAACTTATATCTGTCTGATGTTTCCAATATCATGGTACTTAAAAGAGATACTGATGCTAATGTTACAACTGAAAAGGCAAGTTAAAGCGTGACTGAACATGATGTTTCCAATAGTATGGTATGGTTCTTAAAAGAAATGCTGATGCTAATGTTACAGCTGAAAAAAACAAGTTAAAGTATAACTGAACATGATGTATTGAGAATACTTCCACTGATCTCATTGGATTCATTGACCTACATATATGCATGTTTTGCTCATTTTTCTTTCTGTGATATTAATTGATCTGTAAAACATAAATTTCATTTTTAGGCAAGGAGAGCATTGCGGGCACTAAGGGGCTCGTTAGATTGAAGTCACTTGTTGATGGAAATGCTGTCAAACGCCAAACTGCTCACACCTTGCAATGCACACAAACAATGACAAGAGTTCAAACTCAAATCTACTCTAGAAGGGTGAAGTTGGAGGAGGAGAAACAGGCTCTTCAAAGGCAGCTCCAATTGAAACATCAAAGAGAACTTGAGAAAATGAAGGTGAGCACACCATTTTGATGCAAGAGTCTAAGCTACATTGATATCTAGGAACACAAAATAATGTTAACGTTGCACCCAAATAGAATAGGACGTCCTGGTATAAGAGATTTCTAACACTTAACTTTCTTATCAGATTGATGAAGACTGGGATCACAGCCATCAATCCAAAGAGCAAATTGAGGCCAACCTTATGATGAAACAGGAAGCTGCACTAAGACGAGAAAGAGCACTTGCATATGCATTTTCTCACCAGGCAAGTTGTCTCTTTTGTTTCTGTGGAGTTTGTATATTATTTTTCTTGTTTAGCTAGTTGGCCCAACTTCTGTTGCTACATTGATATGTTTCTATACATGTAGCTCCTTTTCTCACTCTTTCGGCATTTTTTCCTAATGCAGTGGAGGACTTCTGGTCGAACTATAACGCCTACTTTACGGAACCTGGGAATCCTAACTGGGGCTGGAGCTGGATGGAACGCTGGATGACCGCAAGACCTTGGGAGAGCAGATCCGCAAGGGCGTCAGACAAGGATCCTAAAGAACGTGCTCTGACAAAGACTCCAAGCACCAGTATTGTTCGAGCATCTTTACCCCGTGCCATCTCAATCCAGAGACCAGCAACTCCAAACAAGTCGAGGCGCCCACCAAGCCCGGCAATCACCTTCAACTCCGCCATCAAAGGCCCCATCAACCTCAGGAAAGACCAGACCAGCAAGTCCAAGGGGCAATTGGCTGTACAAGGAGGATGACCTGAGGAGCATCACAAGCATCCGCTCTGAGCGCCCAAGGAGGCAGAGCACAGGTGGAGGAGGCTCAGTCCGGGATGATGCAAGCCTGACGAGCACACCTCCTCTCCCCAGTTACATGCAGTCGACAGAGTCTGCAAGGGCGAAGTCTCGGTACCGCAGTATATTGACTGAGAAATTTGAGGTTCCTGAGAGAGCACCTCTGGTCCACTCCGTTGTTAAGAAGCGCCTGTCGCGTTCCTGTCGTCGATAAACCAAGTGTTGTCCCAACAGATAAGCCCAAGGAAAGAGTGAGACGCCATTCAGACCCTCCGAAGGTCGATCCTGCAACGCTGAAGGATGTCCCTGCTGCCTGATCAGGCCTTGTGATTTTTAGATTTTGTGTTCTTTTAACTCCGTGATGTATTATTCTGAGTTAGGTTGTTTTACTCGTGTCATGTATGATCTGTCCAGGTTGATTTGAGATAATTCTAACTGTGTTTACAGACAATGTGTGATGCTAAATGTATGTGTGGTTGGCTTTCAATGTAAGATATGTCAGTATTTGACTTGAGTTTGTTAAGATGCGAAATACTGTACATGTGTCCATTCCTAAGAGCCGTTATCGTTGCCATATCGCAATGGTCTTTGAATTTTCATTTATGTATATGCGCACTGATATCAATCGAGGATCGTCACCAGTTCGGCAAGGGAGATTTAAAAAAAAAAAAAAACTAAAATATTTAAAAAGAGCCTTTTTTATGCCAAATAACGTGGTGTGGCTAGCTGGTCAGCTGAGTTACACCATAGTGAATGGCGTGATTGAGCCGGTGAGTTAATCATTTTGGTTGTATTTGGTATCATACTTCTTGTAGTTTTTTAATATAAAAAGCTTCTTGAAATACAATATTTCAGTCTTATTATAACATGTTTAGCTTGAAACTAGACTAAAAAGTCTGAGAAAAATTATCTAAACCTATGGTTTGGAAAGTAATATTTTGTCAGAATTTTTTAGCATGTTTAGGTAAAAATCCAGAGTTTCTTAACAAAACATATGTTCAAAATTAAGTTTTAATTTAAAAGCATTCAAATTGAATGTGTCAAGTCACTAATTACTACCGTGACACCTAAGTGCTCTAGGAGTTGCTATATGATACACTTGATTCGTTGGTGATAGTATAAGCGGTTTACTCCATTCAATTTCCTAAATCATTTGCTCATTCATGGCATGCTCTTCTATCAGTATTAATATTATGCTTAATCTCATGGTCAGGATTTAATATCTCTTATCATGTCATAACCCATCCTCTGTCAATGTCTGCATGTTCAAATCTATCTATCCATGCTATGCTATTAGAACATCTTTTCTTATCTCACAGCTACACTATTACATTTTATATATCCGCACCTATCTCGATGTTTTAACCATATTCTCATGCAGATGGCAAGAAAGGGAAAGGGGAAGGCAACAAAGAAGCATAGATAGAAGAAGATCAAGACAGAGAAGCACCGAGAGCACGTGAAGCAGGCCACCCTGAGCTTTGGGATTCAAAGGATTTCAAAAAGACAGACCAGCAAGACAACCCAGCAAGACAACAACCGCTTGAGGAAAGTCAGCGGACATAGACTAGTTAGACATGCGTTCACCCAGGAGCAACTCGAGGATGCCTGTCCAACTAGTCTATCTGGTATTCTGGTGATAACACTGGTGCAAGGGCAAGGAGTTATCATCAAGCGCTATCTGTCAGCGGCTCAGCGCCCTCGCACCCAAGGATGCTTAAGATATGACCTCTCCAATAGTGACCGAGGCCTCAGCCTACCGAGCTTGTTCAAATATTTCACGGCTAACAGAGGCCGAGGAAAGACAGACAGCTGACTCCAGGAGGAATGGAAGATGGAGGAGAAACTCGCTAGACAGCACCAACAACAAATACTCTTCCAGGAGCAGCTTAGGCAGCAATCAGAGGCTCACGCACAGGACCTTGTCCAGCAACTTACCCAGATGTTCACTTGAATCAGTTGTTGCATTGGCCATTCGGCAGCCCTTCCAGGCCACAGGACTCCTGCCCCAGCTTGGTACTAGCCTTATAGTACTCAGGGTCAGGGGAGACAGGGACAGCCTCAGTTGTCAGCTGGTCAAGATTTCAAAGGTTTCTTGCCTGTGTTAGTCCAGAGCCTCCCTCAGAGTTCACAGTTTCAGACTGATCTTGCTCGTCCTGTTGCTTCGCCAGTGTTCCCAGAGACCTCAGAACTTCACTTGTGCGAACTGCAAAGTTCTGTTGTAGCTCCAGAGTTTCCGTGCCTCCACCGAGCCAGTTGTGTTTTTTAATCTGCTTATTAGCTATTGGGAGAATGGTAATTCCATTCTGGTGAGAATTGGCTAAATGAAAATGACCCAGCCTAGTGTTGTAGCACACAACTTTTGATCAATATATATATACAGCTAGTATATTATACTATACACTGCTGCTACTGAGAGAATGGTAATCCCATTCTGGTGAGAATTGGCTAAATGGAAATGACTCAGCCTTCCAAGTTCAAACTATGGACTACCTGCAAAATGCCACAAGATCTTGCACCTTTGCAGTACACACTGCTGGCAGCAGTTTTCCCAAATTTAGTGCCAGCCTAGAGTGAATGGATGCCCTTGGCCTTCTCAATTGCGTCTTTGATCTTCAGTCGGCTCTTCAAAAAGTATCGCTGGATCATCGAACTGTGCTGCGAGGCTGGGCTCATCAAGGAATGCACGGAACGTGTCGGCAACAGAGCTGGAGAGCGACTGCAGGTTGTACCCGCCTTCCAGGAAGAAGACACAGCGGCCACCACAGAGTTCCTTGGCCAGTTGCTTGATGCTGGATGCCAACATGTAGAACGTGCCTGTTGTGAACTGCAGGCCAGCCAGAGGGTCCAGCACGTGTGCGTCAGATCTGAGACGCGTACATGATTAGTCAGTTCGGCTAGCCTAGAACAATGCTGATCTGTGGGTTCATATAACCAAGGGAGTTATTTCTCAGCATATTCATGAACTGAAGAGCTTGGTTTTAAGGATGGATAGAAGGATCTCACCCGGCTGAAACAAGGAATATATCAGGCTTAAATCGATGAGCCGATGGAGCAATGACCTCATCAAATGCACATCTCATTGCGTAGTCACCTGAGCCACCGGGCAGAGGAAGGTTGAGTGTCGTCCCTTCACCATCACCCTGTCCGACTTCATTGATCTTACCAGTACCAGGGTAGCTTCAAGCTACATCACATATGAAACACAAAACTGTTTCATGGTAAAGTTCAGCACCTAGTTGCACAAAGAGATGTTACAGGCTAACAGAAAACAGGAGTACAAAACCTGGTGAGTTGAGAGGAAGAATATGTCTGGATCATCATAAAATGCATCGGATGTCCCATTGCCATGGTGAACGTCAAAATCTATTATCATCACACGCTTTAGTCCATGTTGATGCTGAGCGTACCTAGCTGCCACTGCGATGTTCCCAAAGACACAAAAACCCATGGGACCTTGAGGAACGGCATGATGTCCTGGTGGCCTTACTAATGCAAAGCCAAGGGGCGGATTAGGACCTAAATTTGATGCTGCGACCTAACAAAAAACATGCAGTTTTTTTCGAAAACAGCACTGCGAAGTAAATTTAAAACATGCTTAAACCACCATAATAGTCAACAGAGAGAAGGTTAGTTACCACTGAATCAACCAATGTGATTCCAGCACCAGCTGATAGAAGCGATTCTTGGAAAGTCTATACAGAAAAATGGAACGACTTAAAAATGGTGATATCTAAAATTTTGCTGATTCCAGTAGTATGCACGTCAATGGGTGAAGTATACTATGAAACAATCAATGAGTAGCAACTTAAAAATATATCACAGAAAATTTGAGTGATGAAATCAACAATGTCTTATATACTTTAATAGCTTTCTTTAGAAAATTTGGGTGATACCTTTAGTGCCAGTTCAGACTTGATTAAGCGTGTTCTCCAGTGTCAAATTTATGGATCAAAATTTCTGCAGTTATCAGTAACACCAAAATCATAATAAGGCGCCTAAATGATCACTAGTTATATTTCTCTTGGTAACCACGAAACAAGAAATACCTCATATATAATGCTCAGTTGTAAGCATGCTGAGCAAAACTCTGTCTATTTCCATGTTCCAACCAAATTAATACTAGCACTTATCCTGTTCACTTTCTTAGGACGCCCCTGATTCCAACCTTCTTCACCTACTATCATATTTTATATTCTCATTTATTGGTGTACTAGTAATGATAACAGAGGTATTTCCAAAGAAATGTGGGCCCATGATCCAGCAGAAAATCACCAAATCACTGGATACAGAATCAAGAATTAATTAATGGTAACTACAATTTGTTTCTGTTTTGGTATTTCCTTGAATTAATTGCTACTTTGGGGTTCTTCTCAAAACGTTTATTGCTTTTAAGGTATACAAAGTCAGTGTCCTTATTCCAAGTAAGAATGAATCACAGTCAAGCCAGCCTATGGTCCTCCGTTTCTCTCAAAGTTCACTGACTTAAGCTGTGCCATTACAGCACTCCACAAAATCGAAGTTGCGATATCCCCAATAGGTCCATAACAGTTTCTTTTCTTTTGACATTCCATTTACATGGCCTGATAAAACACATATGCCTAAGTAACTGTTTCATCCTGACAAGTTTCACCAACAGGACTTACGATTTTATCACTTGCTAAAAACATGAAAAAAAATGCCCTGGAGAAATGCAAACGTCCATGAATCCTCATGAAAGGAACGCTTGATAACAGAACTCAAGTAAAGCTTGTGAAAGCACAGCAGCAACAGTTGCGGAGCCAGGAACTTTAATAGCCCAGGCGATTCTCATTATGCAAGAATATTTATCTAAAAAACGGAGTTTCTATTATTTAATACAATTGAAAAATTTCAAGCATCTGCGGAGGATGCCGGCCAGCGGCCCAGGGTGGCGGGTGGTGGTTCCGCCACTGGCAGCAAAATTGTAGAGGGCATGCACAATTAGCATCAGAAACATGTAAAAACGAAAAAGAGCACATGGAAAAAGCATTACAGTCTCTGTAGCATATGTTGGTCCAGTCCCTTCAATAAGTATCAGACCTTCATCTGAAGCTCTACCCATAGCCTGTAGCCACATTCTGACACATATTAAGCAAATTGCAGCATTATTTAAAAACCTATCTGATAGGTTTTCACCAGTAGAGAAAAGCAACTTCTTATCAGAAAAGTAAGAATATGTAAGGACAGCTTGATGGCAAGTACCTTTTCAAGTCCAGTGATGTAAGCTCTTGAATGAACTCGTGCAACATCGTCTTGAGAAGCAGGGTTGAAATTTTGAATTTCAAGAACCTGTGAACCACGATGCTGAAAACTAAACAAATGAGATGACATTTAACTTACAAATACTTGTATTTTTCTAGTGAAATGCAACTGAACATGGTATAAGAAAGAAACATGCCAAAACCCCAGAAGGTTTGACTAAAGATAAAAAGAACTGTTGAAACATATAGTGAGATAAGACAATGTCCTCAAGTTGATTGTTCATCCTATTTCTTTTTTATATGACCCAATTTTAGTACGATGTCAAATAAAGGTAAACTGAAAAATAAAGATGCTTCTTTAGGGTAAAGTTCCAAAAAATAGTTGTGAATATTCAAAGTAGTATTGCTGGTATACCTTGGGACTAAGCTCTAATTTATCAAGAGCATCAACTATTGCAGGAACTCTTTTGTTAGATTCTGGATGTGCTTCCTGAATAGCAAAAAGAAGTGGAAATTATTATGATACAATCCACAACACAGATGAGACAACTTATTACATTGTGACTTCTTCAGATCTATGTATCATTTTTTCCCTCAAGAAAGTTGTTGCATAGTACAGTAGAAAATGGTTGTTATTTACCGATCATTTACATATATGGTATAGAACTATTGCATATTGTTCAGCAATTCACTTTTTTGTTTTCAACCACGACGCCATAAACTTGTCACGTATTGCTGACATAAATTGACTGCTCCCCCACAAATGCCCCTCAAAAGAAGTTGAAAGGCATTCTTCAAATGTGAGTTTTAGGGTGAGGTATGCTTTATGGAAGAATGAATTATATGAAATATTAAAGTTTTGAGTCAACAAGCAACTAATGAAAATGAGTAGCACAACATACATGTAACTGAATCTGAATGTACTCTGCTATGAAACAGGAACCTGAATAGCTTACTTTGTTATGACCCAGGGCAGGAGAGGTACAATAGAGAATACGAGCATCGAGAAGTGAATTATCAGGTATTGCTAAATTCTTTGGAGCATTGCCTTTCTCTATAGATTGATCCTGATTTGCTGAGCACTGTGCACTCCAACTCCTGATTTGTTTTTGCTCCCTTCCGATGTTTGGAAGATGCTCCTCCAAATCAAGGGCTGAGGATGATGACTTGCAAAGGCACAGCAGTGTCTGAACAAAGGCAACATCCTCCCTGAAAAAAAAAAGAGACAGATTTCCCATATAGGTTATACCAATCATTACAACTGCATGTGCATAGAAAATAGAAAGCTAAGATCAATAACTAAGGCAACAACGGCACACTCCAACTTGGTGATTTCTGAAAACTTAAAATAATATAAATATTGTCATCTTGATACAAGATAAGGGCTTAGTATAGGCATTATATCATGTGAACCAATTGAATAAAGAATTTGCAGCACACTTCCAATCTCCTCTTGCTTTGTACATTTGTTTGAAACAAGGGGTTTCCCCATTTCCATTGCAGTCAGCGGAAATACAGCAGAGTTCAGATAGTTCAGACGGCAAAAGGAACAGTACCAGAGAAAAAAGGAGATGGGGGACATGTTAACCCCAAAAATAAACTCTTGCTTTGTACATAAACCTCTTTACCCTTCTTTAATTGAAAGGCAGAGCTCCTACCCAAACTCCAACCTATCAGATGTAAGCCAAATGTTTGGTAAGAAAAATGAAACTGCAAACGAAATCACCACTCCGTACTATAATGTAAAATCATCTTTATGAGATGAATTCCAGTAATCACCAACCACCAAATGAAATCAAGGTATTTCCCGACCATTTTCTTCCATCTTTACAAGTAACTAAGCAGTGTAGTCTAGTTATACCCCACTCCATTCTAGCATAACATGATTACACAACCGAACTACTGTAAAAGGTGATAAAGGGATCAAGGCATATAGTTCTAGCATTTGGTTTCAATCTGGGGGCAGAACCAACAACAGTCCCTCATCATTCCAACAGCTTCCAGAGCGAAAATCAGCATGCCATCATACTAAGCTGGTTCAGATGGGGGGCAACTGCTTCACAGTTCACATGAACATCTCCAAGAGCAGTTGGTAGCAGGGGCAGACTCAGAAAGCACATAGATGTACCGCGTAGGCATAACACATGCATACTTACATTGGATATGGTCATACCATATATATAGCTTGGGTTTGGATGCTCGGTTTCGAGCAGGGGTGAAGAGAAGGGGTGCGCCGTGCACATACCTGAGGGTGCTCGTCGCCGGCGGCGAAAGGCCCGAAGATAGCGACCTGGACAACTGGTGTAGGGCGGCGGCGGCCGCCCAGTCGTCGCCACCACAGTCCCACAGAGCGCACGCGATAGGACGGGACAACCGAGAGGCCGGGGGCGGGGAACTGGATGGGGAAGAAAAGGCAGGCCAGCAGGGCAGGGTGAAGTTGTGGTTCTGGGCTTCAGGCATGAAAAAAAAATACTAGCTTATTCTCAAAAAAAAAATATAAAATTTGCCTTCTGTTTATTATTGAGAAAAATAATTTGTGCCCTTCTATTCTATGGGCGTGTTTGGTTCCAAATAGCCTGTTCTACTCAGAAAGCTCATCGCTGATTTTGACTAATTTAATAATATTTTGAGAGAGAATAAATTTGAAGCAAAGATGGGAAACAAGCGGGCTCAAAATTTTCACGACTTTTTTTTTAGTGCTAGGACTTAAAAAAAACTCTTAAAGAGGTGTTTTTGGGACTTTTAGCAAAGAAAAGTCCTAAAAATCCACTTTGACTTCCTAGGGACTTTTAGTTCTAACTAGCAAACGCGCGTGCCCGTCGTTGCGGGATGAACAAACCTATTATTCAATACTTGTTCCAATGGAAAATACGTGTCTCATAAGGCCTCGTGGATTGAAGGCTGTCGGGGACCAAAATATTGGGCCCGGAGACATTCTCATTATAACGAAGCCGTCGGCCCATTTAGGCCCGATAAAACTGGCCCGCCATATCCCACACCACGAAGGACGATGACCCAGGCGACTAAGGGCCAAAACACGGAAACCACAAGAGCTAGTGAAGACGGCGATGGCCAAGATCAGGCCCACGGAGACCGCCACCATGATGAAAACCGAACACAAACCATTCGCCCAAAGGGCGAGCCCGGGTCCACGACCAGGATTGTCAACCTCTATAAGCCCGAAGAATGTCCCCTAGAAGCGACCACTTCGGGAAAGACAATAGGCCGAGGATACTTTCACCAAACAAAAGACCTCGGACCATGCTCCGATTCCCGTCTCGCCCGAGGGCCTCCCCGGGCGCTTGGACGAAAACTACGACCGAGGAAGGCCCGGCTAGCCACCCCGGGCGTGCAAACTCCGTCTCGCCCGAGGACCACCCTCGGGCGCTTGCCGCCCAAAGAACAAGATCGCCTTTCGGTAGCCATCCTCGGGCGCTTGATCACCGTCGTCGAGGGAGACTAGCGCTCCACCCTGGGGGGCGCGCCGCTACACCGATCTCAGGATCACCGCCCTCGGGCTTGGGAGGTTCCGTCGAGAAGGGAAGTCGCCGCGAATGTCACGCGACAACAGCGGACGTCGGGCCATCGGTACGGTCAAATCAACCGCCGAACCGCCTCCCAATCCGACCGATGGGACATAAAGGCTGAGCCGCGCCGGTGCATTACACCACACGACACGGAAATCGGGAGACACCTTTGTTCATTCCCAAAACAACCGTCCACGGCCGCCACGTCGGAGCCGGACGCCGAGCCGTTCCGCGTCACCTCAAGTTCTTTGGGGCCGCCCTCGCCATGCGGACTGTGAGGAGGCCTCACGAACCCTTGGGATCACACACGGAGGCGCCACGGCGGTCGTTGGATCGGGGCGGCGTGCGCCCGTGCGAACTCTTGATGATGGGGCGTCAACCCCGGTTGTGCACATGCAGGCGCGCGCGGCCTCGGGAATTAGCCACCTAAGCACCCACCAGTGTAAAGCGTTACCACCTCCTTCCCACTATAAAAGGAGGGTAATGCCCCATTAGCGGGGGATCGGCCGATCAGTTGCTCAACCATCCGCAGGGCATTCGATCGACACACCATCATCACCACCACGGACCACGATCGCGGGGCTTGAGACCCGGCGCCTCTCCCCGCAACCGCCTGTAATCCCGTACTACGGGCATTCACACCCCGTGTGGCGAGGTAAACACGAGCGGCGCACCACCCCTCGTTGGGCGTAGGGCCCCGTTGGCTGAACGGGATAAATCCCGTGTCACCTTGTGCTCCCATGCGCCATCGAGGGAATCGGAACATACGGCCTTATTTTCACCATCGGCACCGAGGCGTCCCCAGCGCCGGGGAAAACGCCGACAAAGGCACATCTTAACATTTGTACTACAAATACATGGATCACACGACGTGTGTCGGAACAAATATCTCATGACATAAGGCCTTGTGGCTTAAGAATTATTTTGCTCCATCTCTTTACGTGTGCGGCTATCTTCCTGCCACTACATCCATTACTTTAATTTTTGAATTTCAATAACTAAAGATGCAAATATTTTTTGAAATAAGAAAATACAACCAACTCACGTTATAAAGTAGATTTTCATAATTTATTTAAATGCTATATGTAGTTTGGGGCAACAGTAATATCTATCTTGAGCATTGTACGAGTAACGACAGGATATCTTTTGTGCCAATTATTAAAAAAAGTTTTAGATCTGCACGCCAACCACATACGTATTGATTTATCTTAAAGAAAAGAAAAAAAGAAACAAAAAAAGTGGGAAAAGAGTGGTATGGGCTTTCATTTAGTGGCCTCTAAAAGCCCAGTAATTTAGCCTAATACCTAACACAAACACTGCGGCTGACATCCGCCGTCTTGATTTTTGTCTCATACCGGATCCGTGTTGGTCTCAATTTGTAGCATTAAAACGCTACAACCTGGAATGGCTTCCTGCATGGAACGCCCATCCACGTTAGTTAAAATTTTCTACCGTGGTTAGATCTTGAAATTTGTGGCTCTGATTTAATTAATCGGCTTCTTACCTTCCAGCTTCTACTCCCTTCCCTCTGGCTTCTACCCGGCTCCCTTTCCGTCTTCAGCTGGATTCATGCTGAAGCTGCCAGCTTCCTACTCCATTCATATATATACTCGGCTTCTACTATTCATAGAAATATCTGCCTTGGCTTCTACCCGATCTGAGAACTGAGAAACCCACCGTTTTTTTTACCGTCCTCCTCTCTGACCTCGCTCTCTCCGCTTCCGCTCCCTCCTCGCGCCGCGCCTTCGCTCCCCATGGTTCCTCATCGTCGCTGCCGTCGCCGGCTCCGTCCGTTTCTGGTCCCGGCGCTACTGCAGGCCTTGACCTCGACGGCCTCCATGAGCTGCGTGCTGCGCACGGCCGTCGGCCTCGGCGGCAGGCGGGGGCCGAGGTGAGCCCGGCCGGCCATGGCGCGCTGCCCCACCCCACGCCGCCGTCAAACCTGATCAGCTCCGTCTTTGCCGTTGCCAGGCGCAGCTGCTGTGCTCCACTACGCCACACGCACAGCGCGCAGGTGAGGTCCGATGTGCCCTAGGGTTAGGGTTAGATGTTGGATTTTGTCCGATTTTTGGCTTGCTTCATCGAATCGGCGCACTTACAGTTTATTTTTGTGGATGTGTATTTCGTTGTTTGCTGAGATATCTTCATCTGCGCACTGCAGACCCTTGATTCGGTGTGTTGTTCAATACATACAGTTCTAGGTACTGAGATGTGAGCCTCTGTCTTGCAGCAATACTTACAACCATTCGTTGGTCCAAAATTTTTATTATTTTTGCCACATACTAATTTTCCTCATCGACCAAATCTCTACGCTCCCATTTATTTGCCTATACTTTGGTCATAAATGATTGCTTTTTCATTTACAGTGATATACACCTAATAGTATTATATACTTGCTTACTTCAGCTGTTTTGATGTAGTGCCGGTTGATGATTTCTGTGTAGAGCACACGAAGAGATCGAAGAGAGTTTCTAGCCTATCCTTCTTAGGTGAGCAGCTCGCTTCCTGTAAAGAAAGTAAAGGGGGGTTTCCCATGATATCGTATATAGTTCAAACTATGTTTACCGGTCTGGTTTTTTTTTTTTTAGAAAAAAGGTTACCCCTGCTTTTATTGAAAAGCAAACAGTCTCTCCTCTCACAAGGCCTGTGTTAACCACAGGAGCCACATATTGGGCGTTCACGTTATTACATTGCACAAGATCGGAGATGTTGTCACTTCATGTTTACCGGTTTGGTTTCCAGGGAAGTATGTACCAAAGAATCCAAAGGTTCCATCTGGAATAATAAGTTAACTGAAAATGTGCTGCCAACATCATCATTATTGTTTGTTTCACGGGATGCAGCTCAGGCTTAAGGAGCGACAACTAAAGGTGACTCGATCCGGATGCGGCTCAGGCTTGAGAGGAACAGAGCGACAACTAAAGGTGATTCCTTGAATAATGTGTATCTTCGATTCTAATGTATGATCGATTTTGCAACCAATTCCCTTCCTTCTATTTCGAAAGGCAAATAGTATTGCACTTTGTCAATGGGTTCAAATTTATTTCTATATATTTTTTCCCTTTTCTTCGACCATGAAGTTTGCCCTTTTCTTACAGCAAGGAACTGGAGCTCAAGTTCAAGGAATGAGAACACCGATAATCAGTTCCAGAAGTAAAGGTATCTCCTCTGTAAACTTTGCTACCTTTGATCCAACTATTCCAGATAAGGTAGTTACAAATACATACCGCCATTGGGAGCCTTGTATTTCAATGGTTCCATGCGTATGTCTCCGTCTAATCCAGCAGAGCATTACATACTATATATATATAATGAAGAACAGGTTAGGCTCTAGATAACTTTATATGGAACAGCTGCAAGATTTATGTATTTCAAATTCCTCACTTTTTGACTGCACTATATTTGTATTGTCAGTCAGGTTCAAAATAAAAGTCATGGCTATCTTTCATTTCCTCTTTTCTTAGTGTCGAACATTTGTGATAGCAACTATTTAGTTTTGTTTTCATATTCTACACACTTCATAGTTTCATTACCATATAGGATCCATGTAAACATTGAACGTGCTGCCTTGTGGTGCATTGGTCTGGTATATTTTCCATTCCTACAAATGCAATTTCAAAATCATATATAATCAACATGCCTTCTTAGCTATAAGTGGATTGGTTTGGTACCAAATGTTTAGAACTCACAACTGTCGATGGATTGGTTCACTATTATTTCAAGGGATATGAAATAATACTGGATTATGTAAACCATATTTGCAGTTCATCAGAAAATTGGTCATTCCTTTACAACGGAAAGACTAACATAGATGAAGCTATTATCATTAATGAACAACCACTAAAAAGGTAATTTGTTCATCCGAGCTTCTTTCCTTATAATTGCATTCATATATAAATAGAGATGGAAACCACAAGAGTTCCTATCGGTGATTATGATGCAATATGTTGTTGCCATGTTATTTTTACTCAACTGAACCTATACCTAGGTTGTAATTTGGTTTCTTGTTTCTTAGAATACCCACAGCCCACTGGTTGATTATCTTAAATTGATTTTTGCTCAGGCTGCAGTTCAAATACATGCGTAACAGTTTTGTAAATTTGATATATGATTATGGCTTCTCTTCACGCCAAATGAAAGGTACTAGAGCAGTTTGATATCATCTTGCATATGACACCTATTGTCTGTTGACATAGATATTGTGCAAGTGCACGTCTTTACGATTGCTCAAGCAAAATGCCTGATTAAATGGCCCTGTCCTACTAGCGGTTATCAGTTTCTCTACACACCCGTGTCATGTGTGGACTTAAACTGCATGAATTGTGTGCTATACACAGCCCTTGACATTTTAGCTGTGTCATCTTGTTTAAGCCTTCTAATATTTGTTTCTTTTTTATATAAAATATTTAATGTTTATATGTTTCAGCTCTCAGACTAGAGTATGCAACCTTTTCCAAACGTGAATACACGTGTGTTTTGTTTCTTTCATTTGTAGCCTGTTATTTAGACTTAATTTTAGCAGCTCTGTTCTAAATCTAGAGTTGGTGACTAGAGGGTGCTATGCAGGTGGGTGTGCCACTGAAGGATAAAATTCAAGATTCACCCAATGAACTTCCTGATCAATAAAACCATGACCTACGGTGACACAGACCATGGATTGACCAGACCAATTTGGTCGACATGTACACCAAGGAGGTAAATGCAAGGTGTTATTTCCTTTCTACCCTTTTTACTTGAACTATGCTGAAATTGCTACACCCCTAAGGAAATAGTACTCATACTGCAGACAATTATTAATGTATAAAGTTCCCATATTAATCTATACTCTTACTAAATTCAACCTTGTCTTAAGTTTGGTGTCCAATTACTAATGTTTTGCTTTTTTTTAATCCAGTCACTAAGATGGTAGCTAGACATGTTCGCTCAGAATTAAACAATATTGTGTATGCTTGATTTTGATTCTGCAGTGTATTTGGTGGCAGCATGCCTTAAGTATTGCTTCCATCAGGTAGGTAACTGCATCCAAGTCATTCTATTTTGACTCGCTTTGATTCATTTGAAATTTCCACAGTTTATACAACATATTTTAATGTTTTTTTTTTTCCTATAGGTACTACAAAAGAAAGTGGCATGGCTGCTCAGCCAGAACCAACAGCCACATTTATTAGCTTTACAGAGAGGCTAACGACATCCAATATTTCCATGGAGATGACAACATTCACAAATAATATTTCAGGTAACTCCCATTCAGTCATCTTAGCTTTATGGGGTAGTCAGTATTATTGGCATATCACAAGAACTCATCTAATTACAAGCTTCAGATTGTTGTGTGTTGGCATCCATGATCGTTTATATTTTAATTAGGTGTACTATGTGTTTACCATGGGGTGGCATTTTTTCCTGGCAAAATTTATTTTACATATAAACTATCAAAGGAAAAGTGGGCGATAGATGATGTTGACATCGCGATGAAAATGTTTACTTCATATTAAACTGATGTCTTCTCAAGCAGGTGAACAGTAAGACATGGGTTCACAACAAGAATTATGCCACTGGTTTTCTGGTTGCATTAGTAGTTAGCACTTAAAAATGAGTAGTGTCTCACTGAAACTGAAATGCAAGACTCTGAAAGTCTGAACTCTGAGCTATTCCTAGCTTTCCCATTAAACCATTTATCTAATACCATCTTGGAGTTCTTACTTTCTGTCATCTTGAGTCTACTGTCAGCTATTGTTAAAGTTGCTATACTAAGATGTAGATGACAAGGCAAAAATAATTTCTTGCAGAGCTATATTACCCATGGGTTGCTCTCGCTGCCCGGTGCCACCGCTGACACTTACCAGGAGGGTCGTCATCGCATGCACGAGCCACTCAACACTGCTCCAATTATCTCTACAACACTCCAATGTGAACTTATCCTTTGTTTTTTAGGCATCATTCACGACCATTAGTTCAGGACTTGACGGCTGGGAATAAAATCATAAAAGGCCTGGTATGTATTTTCGCTTACCTATACTCAACTTGATTACTGTTATTTTAATTCTGACAAAAGTTGTTTTGTTGTTTACTATATCATACTTCTTTGGGGGTTTGGATCAATAGCTTGACACACGATATATCTAAAGTACCTCCAAATAGGTACCTCCAAACAGAATTTGTGGTACTGCTTCCTTGGGTTATGGCCTTCTGTAGTTTCCCTTTCCTCTTCCATCTTATCAGGCAAACCTTTTTATTAGAAGACGATAAGATTCATACAGGTTCCATTTCTATACCTACTCAGAATTCATTTTATTAGCCTCACTATCTAAACAGGTATTTATTTTTGGAGTAGATGATTGATACAAAGGAATTTATATTATACACGATGTATGCTGACATCCCAGAGGCCAAGGTAGAAACCAGAGGCCTTTTTAGGCGGTCACATTACTGCTACCATATCACCTTCACATTATTACTACCATATGTGTGAGGTAACCATTGTTACATGACCTTCCCGCTATCTTGTGCCTCTATATTGAGGTCAAAACTATCGATTCGAACTACCTTTCAGCCACAAGCAGAAGTTTAGGATGATAGTTTGTTTTAATAATCGGTGGTTTTCATTGTGGTTTATGAAAAGACAAGTGGTAGATCACCTCACCAGATTCCATTATAGCACCATAAAAAGTTATCTTATATTTTTTTTTCATGGTGTCTTTTGCTTTATGATAACATCTTCTAAAAAGCAATCAGTTTAGCAATATAGTATTTTACCTTACTGCCTAAGGTGCCTTTTTGGAGCATCGATCACCTAATCAATTTTTGCCTGCATCTTACTGCGTGTATTTTACAGGGAAAAATTGCTTCTTTGTACGCCTAATCTAACTGGCCAGCATTAGATGCAACTCAAAATAGATCCATGCTGATAGTCCTTGCTATAGCCTCATGTGGTTTGTAGTGATCGTGAGTTGACGTTGGTTAAGTCCTTTCCTTATCAAGCTAGGTTTGTTACTACACTGACATTTGGATTGGTTTTCTCTGCTATTCATAAGATCAATATGTAATCGCTCTTTGTTTGCCTCATGCAGTCTAATTGTCTTTAGTAACCACATAGAATTTAGGAGACAAATTTTCTGGCTTTTAGAAAATCTACCAAGTTCATATTGATGCTCAATGAGAATCAAATCAACTCTGCCTTCTGCCATTGTTTCTTTTGGGGTATTCAGTGATTTTGTTTATCCTAACCAATTTTTTTCTGTGTGTGTACCTTGCAGAAGGAGAATCTTATTGATTGATTATCGATGCTATTAACAAATCAGACTGCATGAAAACCCAAGGTTCTAGCCATTCAGTGATGAATTGCTTTTGAATGTGCTTCAGATATTCCGAGATTCATATGCTTATAGAAATCGGTAAGGAACTTCGCTTACATTTTTTACATACTGCTTCTTTTATAGATTATACTCTCTGCAGTATTGTGTGATAAATAAATTCAAACCTGAAAAACATTCCTTCAGTGATATGATCCAAGAGTTCAAAGAAAAAATAGGATACTTCCATTCAATAAATATCCTATTGACAATAGAAAGGACTTGCAGTTTGTTTATGGGATTGAACAAGTGTAACACACGCTACCTTTAAAATTCAATTTTAGCTGTAACTAGATGTGGATCAATCACTACTCTATTCTCCACGTCATTGATGTTCATTTAGTCCACCATTTCTTAGTTTTCCAAATTATCTTTAAAAGAACAACAGCAGGGGAAGCCCCCCACTTTTAGTTTTCCAGTTGCTTGATATACTTATATATTTTTAGAATTTGTGAAAGATACAGATGTGTAGATTAATAAGTATTGTAGTGGAATGTTTGAGAAAATATATGGCTTCATGCTACGCTCAACAAATTTTGATTAACATATGCCATGCTCTCGTGAACATAGATGGAAGGATGGACACTTGGACCACATCTTTCTATATTCAAGTATACAAGATTCAGGTAAACCCATCATCTATCTGCACTTAAAACCTCTATACTGTGAGTTTAATACTACATGTGTAACTCACACAATAAAATGCATGGCAAGATTAAAGCAGCAGTGATTCCCAAACCAGAAGGGACATGGACAAACTGCCACATAACAAAGCCGCTGCTAGCATGTGATCCTCATCTACACAACACCGCCATTCCAACACCGATGACCAAGGATTATGCTACACCATGTGTGCTGCCGAATTAGGACCGTGTAGGTGCTTCTATATACCGTTATGTAATTCATCTTTTCTATGTGCGTGTGAACCGAATCTATTGTACTCAACAGCTATTCATATTATTTTCATCTACAGTCTACCAAGATTTATGTTTGCACTTGCGCGATGGTGAGAGGCCCACGCAGTAGCGTAGTATAACCTATGGATAATAGCTAGGGTTCTTGTGCCTCTATGATGTAATTAATTCATGTAACAGTGATGCCACTATCACCTGCTAAATATGTCACCATCTTATATTCACGTCTTATTATTTTCCTCATTACTATGTTAGAATTATGTCAGAATTTCACACCCGAAGGGGCGCGCGGAGGCGCGCGCCAATCTACTAGTACCATATATGCTTGCCTTGGTCGTGCAGATTGTGGGAGGAGTCCTAGGCGGACTGGACTGGCGGAGGCATACTGAAATTTTGCCGTGAAAACAAATATCGGTGGGAGAGGAGAGGGAAGGCTGGACGAAATTTTTGGGTGGACGACGGAAATTTTCTCTCTTTATTAGTAGGTGTAGAATAGATATAGATATAAAAAATCTCTGAAACCAAACACCCCGAATGTTTTGCTTGTGTTTATTTGTTTGTCTCATTTGGAATCCTGAGGGCTCGTGCAGTAGTGATCAGTAGGAGTAACGTTTGCGACATGTTGCCTTTGCGTTTGATGAACTTTTGAAGCCTCTCATGGGAAACTGGTGTGGTGTTTGGGCTGCATGTTTCTAGAACTTTCCCTGACCCAAATGGTCTCCTAGTCAGCCTGTGCCCTGTGGTTCATCCCTAGCCAGAAAAAAATAGGGCGTACCCAGCCCCCAATGTGGTGCCTAAAAATGGTCGTGGGCGTGGCCAACGGGTGGCCGTTCAGACATTAATCGGTTGTATACTACGGAGAGTGCGGCGTGAAGAAACGTAGCACGGCAGCAGTTTTCTCAAACGTAGCCACGGATCTAGAGTTTTCTCAAACGCACTGTTGCTGTTTTTGGCATTCTCTGTTGCTTGAAATCCTGAATAAATCTCGGCATCATTGTGGAGCAAGAGAGCTGCTGCTTCTCACCTCAGCAAGAGAGCCTGCCAGCATTGCCTCTGCCTGTTTCCCTTTCCCAAGCGCGACAACATCTCCTCTCCGGGTTCGAGTCTCGGGCCTCGGCGTCGGTAGTCGATGGCAATGGCCATCATTGGACGAGCAGCCTCGCTCGTCTTCCCGAGCACCGTAGCCACCACTCCCCTTCCCTCCACCGTCTTCGTGAACCAGAGAGCGGCCCGGCAGTGGATGTGTTGACACCCAAAAATGGCATAGGCTAAACCACCGCCAAATTCCCCAGACTTAGCCAAAATCTCGGGAGGATCGAAAACGGCTTTTTCGGAATGTGACTGGACTCATCGGGCGCGTCCGGCCCAGCGTCGGCCCGGTGCGTCCGGGCCAGCAGCAGGCGGCCGGGACACCGACCGGACGCGCTGTGAGTCCGGTCCAGCGTCCGGTCGGTGCGTCCGGCCGGATCGCGCTGCAGACCTCTACGCGGACGCGATCGACCGGAGCGTCCGGTCAACTCCGGTCGATGCGTCCGGTCACCCCGACTTGAGCCCGTGTCCGTGACGAGATCCGAACCGATTTGTTTCCAATCGTGTTTTGGTCGGTTTTTGATGATTGGAAACGCCTTAGGACGCCTTTCTAAAAGGATAAGACCACCCTCCCTATATAATGAAGGGGTTCATGGCGATTTGATCCCATCTATCACAAATCGTCATACTACAACTACCAAACCCTAATCTCCTCTCTTCTTCCTCTCTTCTTCTTAAGATTTGCCGCTGCCATGAACAGGTGATTCGACGGCGACAAACGCCCTAGAGCGGTCAGGCCGGCTAGGGCAGCCCATAGCATTTACACGCCAGACGGGGTCCCTCCCGGGCGTGTGGGGTTTCGGGTTTCAAGAGACTTCGCCCGGCGTGTCTTGCGTATCGCGCCCCCGACGAGGCTCCTCCGACGACGTGTCTTGCGTGATCGCGCTCATCGTTGGAGGCACAAGGTCAGGTGTGGATATCCCTAGGTGCTTGCCGATTCCGATTTCGATTTCGCTTGCCCTACGTAGAGCGATCTAGCTCTTTCTTTGGTGTGTTGGCGCGAACCCTAATTTGTGTCAACAGGATGAAAGTTGCTACGGCGCCGAGCGGCCGCCGGCATTCGATCAGTCCCAGCTCGACACGCTCCCCGTCACGCAGGAAGGAGGGGACCCCGGACCCGGAAGGCTCAAGGACGGAGGCGCTCGGGAGCGACGACAGCTACAAGGTTTTGCTCGTGGACGACGTGCGCCACACCGAGAAGCACGGTAAGGACTCCACTAGTGCTTTTTCTTTTGTCCTGCAACCTCGCCGGATCTCCCAAGTTTGATGACTCACGTCTCTGCCGACTGCCGTCGTCGTGCCCGCCTTGCAGTGGAGAAGGCCTTACCACAGTCCACAGGTGGTGCCCTCCATAACCGCCGAAGCCGCACGGCAGCTGTTCCACGAGTCACGGCTGAGAGGCGTCGCGACTGTCATCGTGCCCGCCCTGGCTAGCGCACGTTTCCTTTCACTTGGAACTTCAGTTAAGGCGGCACGTAGGCTATGGCATTGGCAACAAGGATTCTGGATTCTTACTCACGCCGAGTTCCGCACAGATGATGGTCCGTCAGGGACTCCGCTCTGCCATCGAACCTGAATCGGACATGGCGACCTGATTTCCCTCCGTGGCACAGTCCTTACTGTGCTGTCATCACGCTTCTCCACATACATCCAGCAGTAGTTTCCTCTTGCATTTTCTTGCATCATGCTAATAAGTTCTGCAAAAATAATAATAATAATAATAATAATAATAATAATAATAATAATAATAATAATAATAAACTCCTGATTTGTTTCTATTATTATCAGGTATTGCTGATAATACGAGCATCGAGAAGTGAATTTTTTTTTTTTTCGAAAGCGTACCATTGACACGTATTGTATTAAGGGAAATAAGAGTTTTACACGTCGCACACTTTAGCCAAAAGGATTGGCCGAAGCGCACGAAAGCACATCGACAAGAATCACCGGCTTCAACGGCGGCACGATATGGATGTACTAAAAAATAAAACTAGTGCGCGACGGTGGCTGAAGCGCGTCCCTAGGCTACGGCTCCAGTCGTGGTCTCCCACGGTGCCGCCAACGCAGCAGCCCTCAAGATGGGGAAGATCTCGCGCAGCCGTGGTTGCTGGAAGAACCGTCGTCCGAAGTGCTGGTGGAACCCTTTCGTTAGCTCGGGACTGAGTGTGTCGACGCCCCGTGTCCACCGGGCGTCCCTCAAGCCGGCGACCACCAACCGCCTTCCGCTGGAGCTGGTTCATGCCTCTCATGCTTCCTCGCTTGTCGGGTTCGGCCAGACGACCCCCTCCTCATCGCTGATCCTGGATGAGCGGAGGGTGGGTTGGCCGCCTAGGATAGGCTCCTCGAGCGGGCGGGTGAGCGACTCCGGGAAGTCCTGGACGGAGGCGCCGTGGAGCAGTGGCCGGCTCCGCGATAGGTCCCCCGGTGTCGACGATCTCCGGGGTGGACCGGGAGGCGGGAAGCTCCGTGGCGCCCCCCGCAATAGGAATGCCGCACTCTTCCCCTTCGCGGGCGCCTGTGAGGGAAGGATTTTTGCAAGACGTTCTCGCACGGAGGGCGGCAAAGCATCCCCGAAGGCAGCATTGAACCTCGCGGCGATCGAGGGGTCGGGGGTAGGCACCGCGTGCCCCGGTCGCTTGGTCCACTTGTTGGACTGGACCCGCCGCGCCTGCTTCTCCGGTCGGTCTTCGCGGAAGGCGGATTTGGCGGCCAACCCGGTCAGCTGGCCGCGGGCTGTACCTAATCGTCGTCGACGACCCTTGTCCTTCGCCCTGCGTGGTGGGGCCACGCGACAGGCCCGCCGAGTGTCGAAGTCGGCGAGGCGATGGAGACCTCCGACACATCCACGCCTGCAGGGGGATGGGACATAAATCGGCAGAGTGGTGGACCCTAGCGGTGAAAGGTCTCGTTGGTTTTTGGTAATTGAGTGTCAACATTAGGTGAACTAATATGTGTGATTGAGATAATACACGTGAGATTAGTTCACACATGTTGGTGCAATGAAGGAGCTTTATTGCATATGAAACATGACATGGAGTCATGTGACCAAGGTGGTGAAGATCAAGACAAGGCTTGGCTTGATGGACCGGTTGCAAGTGTGAAGGGCAAGTCGAGGCGGTGAAGCGACGGACCGCGAGGCGGTGAAGCTTGGGCAAGACTTGGCGCCGACGACGGACCGACGCAACGGTGAAGAGCAAGTGAGGTCAAGATCGATGGACCATTGGTGTCACGTGATGATATGAAGTGGATCATATCATTTGATGATCGTGTTGGTGCGTGTGTTGCATCGGCACTTGGAGATGGAGCGGAATGGAAATGCGCAAGGCAAAGGTATAACCTATAGGGCATTTCATTTCGCGGTCATTGGTGCTTAGAGAGGTTTATGACCGGATTTAGGATAGATGGCCGTACTATCAAGAGGGGCAAACTTGTTTGCATATCGGTCATCTAGTGCCACTTGTGCGATCTAACTTTTGCGATGTGTTAGGATCGAAAGTGGCGTGGTAAGAGCAAGAGAAAATTCTTTGAAAATGATTGTGAAAATGCTAACACACATGCACATGGTGATGTACACTTGGTGGCGTTGGCACATTTGCAAAGGAGAAGTTGTTTCGGTGTCTCTCGGACACTAGGACTGACTTTGGAGTGGAATACTGCTTTGATCCATTGAGCTTTGGATCAAGTAACCATATTGGTTGTGTAGCCCTCTGAGTTAGCTTTCCATAGAGTCCAAGATCATCGAAAAACGGAGTTTGGATGAGGGAGATATCGCCCGTTTTACCGGCAAGAGTCAGCGGGGGGACGCTGGACCGGACGCTGGCGGCGTCCGGTCCGTTTTTTGACCTTGTGACCAGCGCGTCCGGTCAAAGAAGTGACCTGAGCGTCCGGTCACTTCCAGAGAGGTCCCGAACGGGTGTTTTCTTCGACCGGTGCGTCCGGTCATTGACCGGAGCGTCCGGTCGGTCCCGAAAAACGGCTAGTAACGACTAGTAACGGCTCTATTTGGCTTGGGGGCTATAAATAGAGGTGGGTTTCGGCCTTGGGGCTGGTTGAGCACCTTGGGGACTTTGTGTCCATGCTTGAGAGTGCTTGAGAGCCCTCCCACTCACTTGTGATCGATAGAGTTCATCCAAATCAAAGTGAGGAGTGATTCTAGTGCATTCGCGTTGAGAGATCGCATTCGTGGCACTAGGTGATCGTGTTGCAAGCCGGTGTGCTTGTTGCTCTTGGAGGTTGCCACCTCCTAGACGGCTTGGTGGCAAGAGACTTCGTGAAGCACGCAACGGAGATTGTGCGGTGCTCTGAAGGAGGATTTGTGAGAGGTTCGAGCTCACCTTGCGGGGATCGCGAAGAGCATCACTACTAGAGCGTGTCTTTGAGTTACCTCACTTGTGAGAGTGGTGTCTTGCGGTGCCTTGTGATAGGCTCACTTGAGAGTGGTGTCTTGCGGTAAGCCTAAAGGCATTTGGCTTGGAACCGAAGAACCATCTAAGTGAAACACCAAAGGAACCACCCAAGGTGTTGGTCGACACAACGAGGAGTAGGGGGAAGTTGGCAAGCTTCCCGATACCTCGGTAAAAAATCACCGGTGTCAACTTGTCTACTCTTCTCGGTGGTTTGCATTCTCCAAATCACAAGCTTTGTATTTACATTCATATATACCTTGTGCTTGTGCTTGTGGAGTAGCTCTTGCATTTACTAGCTTGTGTAGCTTGTTAGTTGCTTTGCTTAGTTTGTGTAGCTAAGTAATTTGAGCCTTTGGGTTAGGCGTGTGTTGCCTTGTCCATTGTGCATCTAGTGAGCTTAGGTTGGCTTTGTGCTTTTGCTCATTAGAATTGTGTAGGAGCTCACCATTGTTTGAAGTACTAGTGCATAGGTTTGTGTGACCTTGCAATAGAAACAGTTAGGAGCTCAAGCTAGGCCTATCACCTCATTTGCTTTGTGTAGGATCTTTTGTGAGGTGATTTAGAGTCATAGCTAGAGGGGTGAAGTCTTGGCTAGACCGATAAGTTTAATTCCGCAATTGTATTCGGTTAGCCATCGAAATTAGTTTTAGTAAGGACTATTCACCCCCCCTCTAGTCCCCATCTCGACCCTACAGCAGGTCCTGCGCCACGGACCCCTCCGGCCCCTCCAGCAAGGGCAAACAGCAGGAACCCGGCACCCCAGACGCCGAGGGGCTGGGCCGGGCGGACGTAAGAGACGCTGGTAGGTCCGTCCCCACCCCGTCCCCCTCCGAAGTCTCGCCCTGCGAGCGAGCGCGACCATGCGCAGAGGCGGCGGCGGCTCGAATCGCCAGCACGGTGGCGCCGAGGTCGACGGCCGCGCGACGAGGGATGCCGCAAGCTCGTCAAGCATCGGGTCCACTCGAAAGGGGACAACCCGGCCACGAGACGGCCCCAGCGAAGAGGTCCGAGAAGGCGGTGACACGGCCGGCAGAGCCGGCGGTCGCGGCGAACGCGGGCCACCACAACGGGCTCGGGACGGCGTCGACCGCATCCGTGGAGGCCAAGCGAATCCTGCGGAAGGTGCCACGCAAGCCCGCCGGAGTGGGGCGGTTTGGGCAAGGGCGACGACGCCGGTGGCGCAGCGGCGGACCAGCGGGAGCGAAGCGGGCCCGTGCCCAGCGGGAGGCGACCATCAGCGCCCCGACCGCTTCGGGTGCGGTCGCGGGCCCGGTGCCCGGCGCCTCCGCAGTGGAGGCAACGTGACGGTAAGACGACAAACCGCGGCGACGTGATCCTCCGCGAAGCGATTGAAGCACAACCCAACGAGGTAGGCGGGACACGGCGGCGACGGGCGAGGCGGGCTGAGAGGGACGTAGCGCGGCGGCTCGTCATGGTGGAGGGACGCGTTGCGGCCCGCAAAGATCCGGCAAGGTGGCGGCGGTCGGGCCCGGCCCGTGGTGGGTCGGAAGGCGGCGTGGCCGAGATGAAGGTGGCCGAGATGCGGCCCTGGCCGGAGGAACGGCTGGACCGCCGCCAAGCACCGCGAGTGTTCCCGAGTGCGCGCCGCCGCGGACGGCGCCCGCGTTCCGTGGCGCTTGCGAGTGCGGCGGCGGGCACGCCGTCGGTGGACAGGCTCCAAGATGGCAGGGGCCCGTGCCGACTCAACGCCCGTGGCGGAGTCCGCAGGTACGGTGCCGCCAGCCCACGGGCGGCCCGCAAAGCAAGGCGAGTGGAGAGGCCCCGGCGGCCGGACGAAGGCGATGGGGGCAGCCGGCCCACCGACATCGGCGTCATCGTCGCTGTCCCGGTCGAGAACGACGCCCTCCCCCACCGCAGACGCCTTGGACTCGCCGGAGGCGGAAGCGCTGAGCGGCAACATCCGAAATTTCCCCCTCCTCGGCGTCAACCGGCGGCAAAGAACGCGGAGCGGATGGCGCCACGAGGCGGCGCCGTCCCCTAGCCACCCCGACGAGCTGGAAGCGAGAGTCAAGCTGCCGCCGCCACCCTGTGGGCGACCCGGCCGGCGCAAGCGGAGCAGCTCCGGCGGCGGCGGCGGCGACCCGGCGGCGTGAGGGCGGGGCCACAGCGCCAACCTCCCGAGGCGGCCTCGGCGGGGACGACGAAGTGGACGGGAGAGGTCCACGGCGACCGGATCCGAGGGCGGGCGCCGCGACGGCCCCGGTCATCGAGACGTCGGCGTCACCCACCGGGGCCTCCCGACGGAGGAAGGGGCGGTGGCATCGGCCGGCGCCCGGCGGTGGGGACGGTGAAGGTGACGAGGGACGAGCTGCGGTCCCGTGGGCGGGAGCGTCGGCGGTGGGTCGGCCACGGTCGGCGGCGCATAGGGGCCAAGGCCCGGCGTGGTCCTCCGTGGCGGGGCGAGTGCCCGCTCCCAAACTCGAGTGGCCGCCGAGCACCGGATGTGCTCGGTCGAGTGGAGGGCGGGGAAGAGGAGGGCGCCGGCTTCCGGGCGATGGGCGCGGGGGCACCGACCCGTGCCCCGGCCGAACCGGGCTGCGGCGGCGACATGCGGCGGTGGCGGCGCCCGCGGCGGCGGCGAGAGGACCGGCCGCGCCGCCGCGGGCCTCCGAGGCGACGACTTGCGGGCGCGGCTTGAAGGGCGTGGAAGCGGGCTCGGACGGATCCGAGCAAGAGGACGCCGGATCCCTCACTGCGCCGGCGTGGGGGTGGTGGCATCCATCCGGCGGCGGCCCGGTCGCCCGGCCGCGCCAGCGCAGCAGCGCAGCGCTTTGGGAGGGGAAGGTGGGCGGGGGCTGGGACTGGTGGGGGATGGGTGAGGGAGGGAGGCAAAGGAGTCGGCGGGGAGGGACGGGCGCCGGGGGGGCCGGGGTGGCCGCGGCGCCGTCGACGGCGACGAGGGCGTCACCGCCGGTCGCCTCCCAACGGTCATGTGTTCACCCTCCGCCCGAGGGTTCTACCGTTCTTCCAAAGCCGAGAAGTGAATTATCATGTATTGCTGAATTTTTGGAGCATTGCATACAATTTTAGAGACCGCAACGGCAGACGGTACGCTATCACTATTACGCGGACGGAATACGAGCCTGCGTCTTTCTCTTTATGCTGATGACGCAGTAATTTTCCTCAACCCAGTGAAGGAGGAGGTCACAACACTTTTTCAAATACTACACCAGTTTGGGCAAACATCAGGGCTGCATTTAAACATTGAAAAGTGTACTGTTGCTCCTATAAGGTGTGCTGACATTGATCTTGACCATGTGCTTGCGGACTTTGGGGAGCCGAAGTAGTTACCCAATAACTTATCTGGGCCTACCGATCTCTCTAGGAAGATTGAAACTGGTGCATTTACAAAACATAGTAGATAAGTCAAGAAACAAGCTTTCAATTTGGCAAGGAAAATTCCTTAATCAGACGTGAGCTGGTCAGGTCAGTCCTCAGTGCAATGCTGATTTACTTTATGACGTCGATCAAGACACCGTCTCAATTTATTGCCGAGCTGGATCAAATGAGGAGAAGCTTCTTATGGGCGGGAGACAGTGAGATAACGGGAGGTAAATGTAAGGTTTCCTGGAAAAATGTTGCCAAACCGATCGAGTTCGGTGGATTGGGTATAATTGACTTGGACAAATTCAGTCGAGCTTTGCGCCTAAGATGGATGTGGTTTCAATGGACAGACCCACAACGACCATGGAGTGGATCACAGCTACCTACAGACAAGGTTGACGTTGACCTTTTCAACGCAGCAACAATAGTGACACTAAGAAATGGAAGGAAGGCCCTTTTCTGGACATCGAGCTGGATCAATGGAACGACACCTGCCAGTATGTGCCTGAAACTGTTCCAACATAGCAAGCGAAAAAACAGGACGGTCAGAGATGCGTTGACGAATGATAATTGGATACATGACATCGCACAACAGCTCAACCATGACCTACTGGATGATTTCTTCAAACTACGGACAGCCATTCACGGGACTGGAATACAGCTGATCGACGGCGATGAAGAAGACACCATCCTTTGGACACTTGAATCTTCAGGACAATACACAGCGACCTCGGCCTATAGAATTCAGTTTGCCGGACATGTACAGTCAGTCTTCCCTGCGCTTATTTGGAAGGTTTGGGCTCCACAGAAGTGTAAGTTTTTCTTATGGCTCTTGCTACAAAATAGGTTGTGGACTGCAGCAAGACTTCAGGCGAGGCAATGGAAGAACAACTATTTTTGCGCCTTATGCGAAAGAAATTTAGAGACGGCGCATCACCTATTCTTTGAATGCCCCTTCTCTTTGAGCATCTGGGAACAAGTTGCAATTTGGAGCGGCTGCCACAACCTCAGTCCTTCGATTTGGGAACAGCACACAGACCTCATAGATTGCTTTAGCCAGGTAGTAGGAAGGAGAAGAGGAAAGACACACACAGTAGCAATCCTGACGCTCTGGAGCCTATGGAACCGAAGAAATGCAGCAGTCTTCAGACAAGAAAGAATGACAATCCCTCAAGTCATGACAGCAATCAGAGTTTTGGCATCCCAATGGGCATTAGCAGGATGTAAGGCGCTGCAAGCCACAAATGTAGTTCCCCCAATTAGTGAGTAGTCAGTTACGGGGTACGTTTTATTTTAAGCCCTCCTGAACTTAGGTACAGTTGGGCGGCACCTCTGGTGCGTGTAATGACATTGCTTATCTTTCACTTAATGGTAATCTAGCCGTATAACGGCTCTTTCAAAAGAATTTTTTTTGGAGCATTGCCTCTCTCTATAGATTGATTCATTGATCCTGCTGATTTGCTAAGTACTGTGCGCACCGACTCCTGATTTGTTTTTGTTCTCTTCCCGATGCTTGGAAAACGCTCCTCCAAATCAAGGAATGAGGATGATGACTTCCAAAGGAACAGCAGTACGTGTCTGAACAAAGGCAACATCCTCCCTGGAAAAATAGAGACAGATTTCCCGTATAGGTTACACCAGTCGTTACAACTGCATGTGCATATAGAAAATAGAAAGCTAAGATTCATCAATAACTAAGGCACCAACTGCACAATCTAACTTGGTGATTGGTAAAGACTTAAGACAATATATTGTCATCCTGATACAAGAGAAGGGCTTAGTATAGGCATTATATCATGTGAACCAATTGAATAAAGAATATGCAGCATTACTTCCAAACTCTGCTTGTTTTGCACATATAGTGACATAGACCTCTTTACCCTTCTTAATCGAAAGACAGAGCTCCTATCATTACATTAAAAAAACACTTCCAAACTCCATCCTACCAGATGTAAGCCAAACGTCTGGTAAGAAAAATGAACCTACAAACGAAATCACCACTCCGTACTAATATGTAAAATCATCTTTATGAGATGAATGCCAGTAAACACCAACCTCCAAACAAAATCAAGGTATTTCCCAACTACTTTCTTGCATCTTTACGAGTAACTAATTAGCAGAGTATTCTGGTCATACCCCACTCCATTATAGCATAACATGATTACATAACCGAACCACCGTAAAATAAAAGGTGATAAAGGGCTCAAGGCATATTATTCTAGCATTTGGTCTCAATCTGGGGCAGAACCGCAGAATCAACAACAGCCCTCATCATTCTAACAGCTTCCAGCGCGTAAATCAGCATGCCCTCATACTCCGCATTCGTCTCCTAGACAGCTCGGCGTGGTGCAGGAGTGGCGCCGTACGTCGAAGCGTCCGTAGTTCCGTACTCGCTTTCCACGGTGTCGACGGCGTCCGGACTTGCATGCGTCTGATCCTTGCATAGAGTTGAGGCAACCAGCACTGCTACTAGTAGTTGTGTCCAGCGGTTGCGCGCCTTGAATCAGGCAGTGCCTCTCACGTACTGAGGTGAGTGCTATGGTTTGCTGGGTTGGAGCATGTTCGTAAATATATGTACAGTACGTTGCTTCCTTTGGATGCACAGACTAGCACGGCACTGTCCAAATATTAATCGAGGCGGTCAAAACACTTAACCGCCTCACATAATGAACGATGATTAATGGAGGCGGTCGTTTTGTTTTCCGAGGCAAAAAAAAAAAAAAAAAAACGTCTCACAAAACCGATTAACTGAGGAGGCCATTTTATTTATCAACGCACATCTGTCCACAAACCTATGCAAACAGGCTTAAAAGCAGTGGATAGCCTGGTTCCTATAGGCTGTGGTCAACGAGAACTTATAATCGGGGACGGACAAACTGGAAAAACAACAATAGCTATCGATATACTATATTAAACCAAAAGCAAATGAACTCAAGGGGCAAATGACCGCCTCACAAAATCGACTCACCGAAGTGGCCATTTTATTTATTGAGGTACAAAAAAATAACTGCTTGGGTTAATCATTTGCAGAGGCTTAACATCTATTACTCCTATAAAGATAAACTCCACTGGTTATTTCTCTCAACATTCAAGATATCCAACTAACTAATAAGATGATTGATCGCCTAAACAAAGGCCCATAGCAACCACTAGCACCTCGAGCACATAAAAAGAAGACAAACCTTAAAAACACTCCTCCTATCTGTGACCGCACTCTCTCTCTCTCTCTCCTCCCTCCATCGACCCTCCAACTACTCTCTCTGTCCTTGCACGACCGACGAACAACGCTGGAGCTCACGTGGGATGGCCGGCCGAGCGGCAGGGACTTAGAGAGGCGTCGCCGAGCAGATCTAGCCGATGGTGGAGCGGGGCCGGAGGTAGAGAGGCCCTCCCGAGTAGATCCACCCAGAGGTGGAACGAATCTTGTGGTGAAGAGGCCCTCCCTAGCAGATCCAATCGGCAGTGGAGCGGGGCCCTCGAGCAGATCCGACAAAGCGAGGCGGTACACGTATAGATTTCCAACGTGTCGTGCCGTGTCGTGCCGTGCCGGCCTGTGCCATACCGCCGAGGCACGTCGTGCCCTGTGGGCCGGGCCACACCGGGCTTCGTGCCTGACCTCGAGCCCAGACCCGTCCCACGGGCCAAATTGTGTCATGTCGTATCGTGTCGGCCCACGGACCGATTTTTGAAAAACACTCAAACATGATCATTTTTTAACAGATTTCAGTATATTTGTACAATATTATACCAAGTATATGTACAATATTATACCAAGTATTAAAATATCAGAACTAATATACCAAATATGTGCAATATTATCACCATTATATTTGCCACCGAGCCTCACCGTGCCTCCCCTTTCTTAACGTGTCGGGCCGTGCCGTGCCCCCGTGCTTGAGGGTCGGCCCAAACACGCTTGTTGGCCCATGCCGTGCGGACCGGGCCCGCCAACCACCGGGCCGTGCGTGCTCGGCCGGGCCAAAATATCGTGCTTAGGTGTCGTGCCGCCGTGCCTCGAGCCGCATGGAAATCTATAGGTACACGACGCGCTAAGAAGACCGATCCAGCGAGACAATGAGTTTAGATGCCGAGCAGAAGCAAAGTAGTGGCGTAGGGGATCCGACGTTTCATGGCATATATCTTTTTTTGAAAATTACACATTACAACGCAGACGCCACGCTCACAACACGCACGCACACTCACCCCTAAGAACGCACGTACGCAAACCCTACCCCTATGAGCACCTCCGAAGGACCGAGCACCGACAGGTCCAGAGATTCCCGAAGTCACCATGGGCAGCCTCGTCGTCGACGGGAACGTCGCTTACCACTTAATGCATAAACGCCGGAAAATCCTGGGAAAATCCCAGGGAAAGGTGCGAGCACCGGGATTTGAACCTTGGTGGGTAGCGCCCCTTTGGACTGTCCTACCATTGGACTACAAGCCAACGAGGGGGGGGCTATGGAAATGGGCTCGCTAGTGGGCTCGAAAATAGGTTGATGAATGAGCTCGTGGAGGCTTTTAAGCCTGATTGGTAGTTCCATGTCAAGGTTTTGGCAAGTCAAAAGTCAGGCAAAACAATTTGTCGTGGTCTAATATCGGGGGTATGCCACAGACACAGGACAATCGTATGGCTCGTGTGGGACTTCGATGGCCTAGCTCAAGGGACACAAAACGCGAGGTTTATACTGGTTCGGGCAAATCGGTGCCCTAGTCCAGTCTCCAGTTGGAGTCAGTATGTGGCCGAGCTCAAATGCTCGTATCGGGGAGAATACAAGCTGTTCGAGAGAGGGAGGCCGGCTCCCAAGTCTCTGGTGTGTGTGGAGTGGAGATCGTAATGTTTCATGTGCGAGAGTTGAGAGGTGAGAACCTGCCTCCTCCTGTGACCGAAACCCCCCTTTTATAGCCGCAAGGGGAGGTATACAGAAGTCACATGGAGAGGGACTAAAGAGGAGAAGAACACAAAATAGAAGGGGTAAAGTGTTAAATGACGAGGGACCCATAGGTCGTACGTTTCACTGTGGTTGTCGTAGGCTTGTTCGTGCGTGTCCCGTCGCGCTCCCGTCGCGCTCGGTCGTCGTCGTACGCGGGATTCTGGGGGATGGGCGAAGTCCCGCCTCTGTACCCCGTCGCAATCGTAGTAGGAACGCGTCTCGTCGGGATGGCCCCGTGATGTCTTCTTGTCGTGTAGCGGTTGGCGGTATGCGGCATGGTGGGATGCGGTTCCGGAGACTCAGAGCTTGTGGCTCCATGTTGTTCCGAGCTCGAGGTCGTGCGGATCGGAGGTGTGTCGCGCAGTCTTCACGGTCGCGCGATGCGAGATTGTACGCTCAGGAGGTCGTACGAGTCGGAGCTTGACGGAGGTCGTCTTGTCGGGATCGCGAGTAGCCGAGCTCGGAGCTCGGAACTCGTAGGTCGTGCGTTCCGTGGAACCGCGAGTCGGGATCTGTAGGATCGTGAGCTCCCGAGCGTGGAACTTGGGTAAGTTGTACGTGACGTCCTGGTGAGACCGTGGGCTCCCGAGCTCGGAGCTTAGGGATCGTGCGAGTCGGAGTCGAGATGTGGTTCTGCGGCCCAGCCCCTAAACTCGTTCGAGGCAGAGTTCGGGTGTATGGTCGAGCTCGTGCGTCGTGGAGCTCGGGCTCCAGCTTCTGAGATCGTACGAGGTGGAGCTCGTGCTCGTGCGAGACGGAAGTCGTTCTGTCTCCGAGCTCGTGTGAACGGAGAACTCATTGTCCAGAGAGCTCGTACGAGGCAGAAAGAAGTAGGGCGAACCCGGGGTCGTACGTGCCGCGAGGGAGGGTGATCCGCATGACCTCGAGGTCGTGGGTGCACGGAGCAAGGTGCGGGTCGCCTCGTACGACTTCGGAGTCAAGCGTGGCGGAGGGGCGCACCGCGCCGGACGGAGCTCGGGCTACGTCTTCTGAGCTCGTGCAGGACGGAGTTTGGGCTTTGTTCTTCGAGCTCGTGCGAGACAGGGTTCGGACTCTGAGCCCACACGGGGCGGAGTTTGGCCGAACGTTGTTGTTGTTTTTGCCGCGATTAGTCGTGTGTTTAGGGTACCCCTGATACAGGTATCCCACACAATTGCCAAAGATTTGACAAGTAAAATGTGAGAAGTTGGCAAATTTTGGTAGTCAACCAAACACTACCTAAAATCACGGCTTAGCATTTTTTTGAGAATTATACATTAAAATGCAGACGCTTACAACATACACGCACTTACCCTATGAACACACATACACAGACCCTATGAGCACCTCTAAAGAACTAAGCACTCGACGGGTCTAGAGATTCCCAAAGTCACCATCATTGGTGCCTCAATCATTGGGAATGCCGCTTACCACTTGTAACACATAATGCCTATAAATTCTAGAAAAATCCTAGAAAAAAAATATGAGCACCAGGATTTAACCCTGACGGGTAGTGTGTCAAATTTTGATAACCAACCAATCAAGCCCTATCCAATTTAAGCAGACAGACGTTTTAACCGCGTCCGGTTACTCATGTTTTCCGCCT
Source organism: Hyparrhenia diplandra (assembly GCA_015847255.1). Lineage (NCBI taxonomy): Eukaryota > Viridiplantae > Streptophyta > Magnoliopsida > Poales > Poaceae > Hyparrhenia > Hyparrhenia diplandra. The sequence goes on from JADLZK010009892.1 coordinate 130,939, forward strand.
GCATTGTTTCTATTAACTCAGACCTTTGATATATTCCAGGCGGACGTGACCTTTGATATTATTCCAGGCGGACGTGACCTTTGATATTATTCCTGGCGGACGTGATGCCGGCCAGGAAAATCTCTTTTGACCGTCCTCCGCGCGGTTGCATAGGGCCAGGGGCCAGGGCGTCGGCTCCGGCTGGCTCGACACCCGTGCCTCGTCGACTCGTCGTCGGGGCTAGCGTTGAAAACGGACGGAATTGTTTCCGCTTTTTCCCGGTCCGTTTTCTATATCAGGGTTTTTTTTTACCGACCGGTTGAACCAAACCGCCGGGGGTCGGTTTCGGATTACGGACCCGGTTCTGCGTAATCCGGCCGGATTACGGACGGTTTGGGTTTTGAAATCAAATGAATTCAAATTTTCAGGCGTTCGGTAAAAATCTTTTTACCGGTCGGTTTGAGCGGTTTACCGGCCGGTATACCGAGCGGTTTGAGCGGTTTGAGCGGTTTTTTCAAAATTCAAAATTTAATTTTTTTTATAAAATGCTAAAAAATTCCTAAAAATACTTCATGATTTGTAGAATCCAATGATGTCAAAATTACTCAAATTTGAGTGTGTTTAGTATGTTTTTCGACCTTCATGATTTAATGGGCCTTAATGGGCGGCTGTGTATTTTCTTTTTTTTTTTTTTAAAACTTAGATTTGAAATTTTTATACCAAACGAACTCAAATTTGAAAAAATGTTGCACCGTTGGCTTCTATAAATCGCGAACTATTTTACGTAATTTTTTTCACGATTTTTTTTTCAAATTTTACATTTTGAATTTCAAATCTTTTTTACCGGCCGGTCCGGATACGGGCCGGACCGGTAAGTTCGGTAACCGCGGTTTCCAGCGGAAACCGACCGGTATAAAAAACCCTGTTCTATATTTTCCCGCCCGTTTCCGCATTTTCGGAAAATCCGGATGCGGGTCGGAATCGGGACGAAGGTAGCGGAATACGGACGGAAGTAGAAATAGCATTTTTCCGCCGTATTTTCGGATTCCCGGATTTAATCGGAATATTTCCGTATTTAATCCGGAAACCTTTCCGGATTTGGTCACCTAGCCAGGCAGCAGCCGTCATCTCGAGCATCGCCGTCTCCTCTCCTGGCCGGCCGGCGGCAGGCAACAGCAGTCAAGTTGGGCGTCGCCGTCTCCTCACCCAGCCAAGTATGATTCGTCGACACTAATTGTTACAATGCCCACAACAATAGATAGTTCCGATCTAATCCACGTAGCAGCCGTATGAATGAATTGCATAACGCAAGGTTATAGTAGCAGCAGATTATTTCTGATCCACGTAAGTCCTTTCCAACTGTATATGAACCATATATTATTCTGTTTGTCGCGATCTAAACTAAGTGTGTCCTTTTTAATGTGTTTGTCATGATCGAACCATGTTATTTTGTTAGTCATGATCTGAACTAAATGTGTTCTTTAATTTGTTATTTTCCGGCTTAAGTTCCGGCTTCCGACCGTTTCCGTTCAATTTCCGTTTGTATTGGTCCGTTTCTGTGCACCCGCATATTCCGATTCCGTTTTCCGAACCACATTTTCCGAACCGGATCCGGTTTCCGGTAACAAATATAGAAACGGAAATAGAAATGAGGTTTTTCCGTCCGTTTCCGTCCGTTTTCATCGCTAGTCGGGGCGTCTCCTCCGGCTCAGCGCACTCGCCCGGTTGGTCTTGCTCAACAGTCAACACACGCACTCATCGGTGTCGAGAGGCGTCGCGATGTCGTAGTGAGCGGGGGTCGGTCGACCTCGTCCCCGCCCCGCCGCCGGTCGCCCCGCCGGGCGCCGGGCATCCCTCCCGCAAGGCTTGGGGCAGCGGCGCTGGCATCGCGGGGCGTCTCCGTCGGCTCGGCGTAGAAGTCGTCCGACATCGGGGCGTCGTCGCTGGGCGCGTCGTTCGCGGGGCGCGCCGCCTCGGCTTCAAGCGATGTGGACTACGGGGTTCGTGCTCGTCCGGCGTTGCTCGGGGCTCGGCGCGGTCGTCATCCTCGGCAGTGCGCGTTCCTCCAGGCCCGGCCCCGGGGCGGCGAGCGGGCGCCGCCCTGGGCCCCTGAAGCTGTCGGGGCCCCTCGACCATGTATGTATACTATACTACGGTGTACCCATATACTCCCTTCGTCCCACCGACTTTGTCACTTTGGTTTCCGTGCCATCTCATTCGATGCTTCGTCTTATTCAAATTTTTGCACAAATATAATTTATTTTTACGACTTATTTTATCAATGATGATACTTGAATATTGATTATTTTATTTTATAATTTAAATAAATATTTTGAATAAGATGGATGGTCAAAGATGAAATTCAAAAGTCAAAAAACGTCGGTCTCCATAGGACGGAGGGAGTACTAGGAGTAGCCAAGCTGCTGAGTGCGGTGTAGAGTTGGAATGTTTACTCTGGTTTGGGAAACGTGTAGGAGTAGTACTGGCTTAGCTAACGTACTAGCAAATTGTGCTTGCGGCCGGCTGCTGTATCTTAGCAAGCGTGTGATTAATTAACCGTATGTCTTGTAGGGTATACATACTCCATAGTTTTCAATTACTAGTTGTATTTTGAAAAATCCAGCGCATATCTTCTATAAATGATGTCGTTACCGTTAGTGCTTAGAAAATATCTCGACTGTTCTAAATTACAAGTCGTTTTATTTTTATTTTATTATTTTATTATGTATCTAGGCATATTATTGATCAAGATGTATAACGGAATGAGTGTACCAAAAAAGTCAAAGCGACTAGTAATTTAGAATGGATCGACTAAAAAAATAGAAAAGAAAGTGATCACACACAGAACGCATAACAATATGAACACATGAAAAATATGGATGAATTGGTAATTATTATATGCAGGAGTAAACTAATAGTCCCTCCGTTCTAGATTATAAGTCGTAATTTTTTTGATTCATTGATTTTGCTATATATCTATGTAGCAAAAGTACGGTGCCGTACGGTGGTGACTGCACGGTGTTGGCGACTTGGCGGATGACGAGCGGCAGTGGCAGATGAGGCACTGCTTTGCGCGAGCGCATGGAGCCGAGAGTGCACATGCTCAGTCACGGCGAGCCGAGCCAAATTGGCTAGCGGATAGGGACACCAGGAGATGGAGTGAGCCGATTGAAACTCATCCACATGTCATCATCTGGTTGGGCGTCCGCACAGCGCAGGGTGCGGACCATCCGCACTCAATTTTTTTTCCCTAGACAACGCCTTGCCTTCCATCTCAATTCGCGATCGTCGTGGCCTCCCTTCATCGATAGGAACGACGCCTGCTCGGGTCCACGGAAATTCTGGTCAAGCCCGGCTGACGCAAGCGAGCGACGCGGTGACCTACGATCAGCCGCGCGGAAGGCCCCTGGCTAGTGGCTAGTAGCCGCGAGCCGTCGAAGCCATCCTTCCAGCCGCGCGGAGAGAGAAAAAGAAGCAACCCTGCAGTCCGTCTGATCCATTGCAGAGACACGTGGCGCGAATCCACGCCATTTTTTTTCCCGCTCGTAGCTGGTGGTTGCTCCATCTAAAACTGAAGCTGAACTGGATTAGCTGGCCCCATGACGTGTAGAACCAGCAAGATAGAGTTCCATCGCAATAACGTGAAGCAAGTCCAAAATACGCACATATATTTTGATCAACCACTATAAATGTTCATGATTTCTAAAATCATATGCTATCAATTTATTGTGCTGATTTTTTCAATCTTTTTGAGTGACATAGTTTGAGCAATTTAAATTTTAAAATTTTTAAAAATGTCTTCAAACAAGATTTTGAAACCTCAAATGATTTTAGCTGAAAAGGTGATGAATACCAAGGTTGAAGAATTCATCAAGATCTTTAACTTTTACTTTGGTCATTTGTTCATCCAAGAAAATGGTAATAACATTGTTCACAAATTTTGTATATATATATATATATATATATATATATATATATATATAGGGTGCACTTTCTATACACCGGGTGTAGTTACACCCATATTCAAAAAACCACATTGTGTATGTGTTCATACTTGTTTATTGGTTTGAGTATGTTTAGATACTCATATTAAGATACTCTAAATCTTACTACACGAAAAAAAATTCGATGGAACCCATATTTTTAATATATTACATAAAATGCCACTCTTTTGCTTTGTATATAAAAAGTATCTATATACTCAAAGTATGAATGCATACTTAACGTATATAACACCATAGATGGTCTAGTATGATCATATACTCCATTCACATGCACTTCGTTCGGTCATATATACCATAAATCTTGAGATATACACATGGGTGTAACTACACCTAGGGTGTAGGGTTTCATAAACTACACGGGAGATATGTCAGTTTTGTAAACAATGTGTATAAACACTTTATCAAATTAAGAAATGATCAAAATTAAAATCATAGATCTTCATGAGTTGATCAACTTTAGTATCAATCACTTTTCAAGCTGAAGCCATTTTGTGTTTCAAAATTTGGTTTAAACTTTGATGTCATCTAGGTAGTAGTATTACAAACGCTCATTATCAACACACGTCTGTAATATGTCATCCTAGCGCTTTTGTAACAATATTGCAGACACGTGTTACCACAAGTCTGTAATATTTCATCCTAACGCGTTTGTAACAATATTGCAGACACGTGTTACCACACGTCTGTAATATAATATGTCATCCTGACCACATATGCACTCTGTAAACACGCGTATGTAGTAGTGTTAGATAGGTTTTTTCTATGCATGTACGGGAACAAGCACGTACACTTTTTATATAACTCTTTATTTTTATCATCACTTGAAAAGGATTGCGTGTTTTTTTATATTAAAGGAGAAAAAAATTTTAAGTACAAGTAGAGTGTCTAAGGATTTTCAACACGTTCATGGATATTCTCGAACCAACCACCTCACTGCTTCTATTACTCGCTCTAGGAGACAACCAAGGTGCCTGGCGCCCGTGTGCACCCATTGCTCTACTTGGTATTTGATTCCTGCAATGAGCGCGCGGTCGGTGCTTGTCCATGTATTTTACTAGAACATCAAGCGCCCTTCGGGCGCCCTACAATGATTTAAGGCAAAATACCAATTTAATTGAGAATATGACTAAGATAAATGAAGGATATCACATCAATAGATACATAGCACAAATTATGGGCCATCGTCTATATATTATACAAGATAAATGGTTACAGTTAGATTTATGATCCTTCTTATGCCATCAGCCAGATCAAGATTTTTGGAAAATCGGAATATATATGCATAAAAAGAATCTAAAGCCTAAAGTATGGCTCAAGCTCCTAACTGAACTTCATCCCGTGCTCCTTTGACGTTATTGACGACTGCCCATCCAATATAGAAAATTAGAAATCATATACTCCTAGTTCTAAACTATTTTATTTACTTAGTGAGAACCGGAACAGGTCATAGTACATATAGAACATTACGTGTGCTATCATAAATAAAAGAACACAAAGGTATTGTTTCAGTACAGACATAGCAAAAGGAAAAGGTGTGCAGATCATCATACTTCAGGCACTCTGAGAAACCAATAGACAAACAATTGCACCACTGTTTGAATGAGAAGCAGGTGTTCCCTTTTATTTTCATTGTGCCTACACATGTATATTGATTTAAAACGTATCTAATACAGCACATGCCCTACCAAGCAAAGCATCCTAAAACATTTTTTCTAGCTATACTCTAAATATCATGCTGAGCAGAATGATAAAGTTCTTTACTTTTTAAAGAATCACATAAGAGCATGCAGGTGGCCACAAACTGTGTAGGTGCTTGCGCTGCGTTGGTGCTCATAGCAGGCAGCAGCGCCGGCCGTCGTCGATCTGCTAGCTGGCAGCGGCGACCGCCAAGGCACCGATCAAATCTTGATGCCTGATCACTGTGCGCGAAGAATGGAAGAGGAATCCACGAGCAGAATTGCAATACGAGAAAGAGAGGGAAGCAGAAACGCAAGCGTGCAATGGACCTGTTGAAGACTTACGGTCGGCGGCGGCGGACTGACTGCTGCCTACGTACGTTTTGGGCTTTGTGGGCTACTGGCTACTGTGGGCTCTCCGTGCTGGGCGTGCAGCTACTTGAGTTGAGGGGGTGCGAACAGAGTAAAATTGTAAAAATCCACCTATTACAAGCCTTTGGCGTGGGTGCGCCCGCACCCAGTGCGGCCAACGTAGCTCCGCCCGCCTTATATATATATATAAAAAAAAAAACGTAGCTCCGCCCGTGCCCTCTACGGCCGCGGCGAAAGAAACCCGTTCCGTTCGCGCACGACATTCGCGGTATACCCTAACGGGAACGGATACGCGATCCGTTTCGTTCGAACCAGCCAGTACACCTAAAACCCATTCGTCCAGAGAGGCGGAGAGGGAGCGAAGCAAGCACAACGATAGTCCGGAGAGGGAGCCGACCACCGCACACAGCGACTGTCGCCTCCACCGCGAAGGCCGCAAACCTCGACCCCCTCTGGAGAGGGAGCCGACCAAACGCCTCCGCCGCCGCACACCGCGACCGCGTCTGGAGAGGGAGCCGACCAACTTCGCTGATCGGTTCGTTGAGAAACCCCTGCTCCGCTTCCTAGGAAACCGACCAAGAACCTCGGCTCGTCCGTAGAGGAACCTGACCCCGCGGCCACCGCACTGCAGCCGCGAAGCCCGCGGTTCGCCCGTCATCCGAGAGGAAACCGACCAAGAACCTCGGCGGCTGTTCGGTGAGACCCCTCCCGCTCCACCTCATCCTTCCCGCTCGTAGTGCTCCGTAATTTGAGCGCTTTGGCATGTTTTAGCCAAATCGCTAAGAACAGGTTGATACTTCTATGTCTATTCATTTTTAGTTTTTGTTTTCAATTTCTTTTTTAGAGTCTGGTAGCTTTGTTTTCAATTGTAGCTATTATTTCATTTTGCTATTTCAGTTTTTAGAGTCTGGTTATTTAGAGCCTGCTTGGTTCGTAACCAATTCTAACCAAACCAAAATCATGGCATGCCAAAATTTTGGTCATCAATTGGTTCATTGCCAAAAAATTGACATCACTAATTTTTATGCCAAAATTTTGGCAAGACTCTAGAATGTTCTTAAGTTATATATAAGAGAAAAATGTTACAAGCCTTTATTTTTGGTAAGCAACCAAATGATGTACCAAATTTCTTACCAAGGTTTTGGTGATAAAAATTTAGCATGCCCTAGTTTTGGCTTACCCTAGTTTTGGTATGGCAAGTTTTTGGCTTACAACCAAGCAGCCCCTTAATTCTGCATATTCTCTGCAATCCAGACTCTGATAGCAATTAGTTTCTGTGTTACTTAGTACCTGCTTGGATTATTGAAGGCTAGCTAATTTCTTGGAGCCTATTTGACAGGCACCATTGATGGCAGTTCGTTGAAGGAGTATAGCTCTCCTTTTCAGATTCTCTTTATTTCAGTCTGCAGCTTACTTATATTATATCACATCTGTAACCTGATGTTCAACTGATTAGCTAAAGGTAATTACCCAACACGTATTACAGTAAGAATTTATATATGCGGATCCATTCTGACTTTTGCACATAAGATGGAAAGCAAGCCATATTATACATGTCTGCCCTGAATAAATAAACACACCACAAATGCGAAATATGTTATCTGATTTGTGTGTCAATATTTATCATGAAATTCTATCTACGGACAGCCTGAGGTACACCTGACTTATGAAGGCTAGATTTTCATCTAGGCTTTTGGAGTGCACTTTTTAAGCTTTTACATAAAGCTTACTGTATTACGTTCTTTGCTTGCTCCTTCCATATATATTGTAATATGGTCTATAGGAACTTTGTGCACCTTAGATTACACTGACAACTTATTTACAGACTGAGCTTCCTCTTTTTATTGCCTCAAACTTTTATTGGATTTCTTTTGTTGATTTTGTCAAATAGATAAAGCTGCAGATTTCTCTTTCAGTACCTCAGTGTCCAGTACCGCAGCTTGAGATCTCTCTGTTCTGTATTTGAATTTGTCAGTCTAATCATGTTTTTTAACGAGGCACTAAGGTTGGAATGTTATATTATGCACTGTTGAGGATAGTCCTGTGTATAATATGGTTATTTGATGAAAAATTAATGGAGCTTTCTCTATGTCTATTCATTTTTTAGCTTTTGTTTTCAATTTCTTTTTAGAGTCTGGTAGCTTTGTTTTCAATTGTAAGCTATTATTTCATTTTTTGCTATTTCAGTTTTTAGAGTCTGATTATTTAATTCTGCATATTCTCTGCAATCCAGAGTCTGAGTGTTACTAATTCTGCATATTCTATTTGCAATCCAAAGTTTGGTTATTAAATGAAGTGACCTATTGTTCTGTATTGCTCATTTTTAATTTCAGTATTTGTCAGTTCCTCTCTATTTTCTTTTGGTCATTAGTTCAGTTTCATTGTCATTTTGTTTCTACATCTAGTGCATGCTCCTGTTTTTGTGTTGGATAGAAGTTCACTTTTTATATTACAGTAACATTGTTCTTGTTCTTTTGCAGCATGGCTGGCGTACCAAATTTATCTTGCCCTTTGCAGCACAATGAGAATGGGATACCTGTTGTATGGCATGACTTCAAAGGCGGTATTAATCGTCTTCGGCAATTGTTGAGAACACTCAATCACCGCGACATTGCGATTTCTCCATTTGTTGTTAATGGTGTGCCTGTGACACCGTACAAAAATCCACTCACTGATTTGACTAGCCACCATATTATTAGATTATGGGATTCTGATCCGCCACCAGATGGTCAACATCAATATGTTCTGGACCTATTGATGTGTGACGATAATACCTACTTCGCAGCGTTTCGACGCATCAGGTTCAATACAGTGGAGGAAGTTGAGGCTTTTCGAGGTGGAGGTGGTGGAGGAGAGCGTGGGACATGGTTCTCTCTGGTAGGGTCAAATGTGCCACCATTCTTACAGGCTACCCAGATTGGAATTTCTTCGGCTCATGGTGACCCGTAAGTCCATAACATCACTCATTTAGCCTCTATCATTCTCACTAAATTAATGTGTTTTGCTATGATACACCCAAGTCACTGTGAGTCCTTCATTTAGGTAAATGAGACGGTTAGAGTCACCTTTTACTTCCTAAGTGGTAATATGTCAAATAAATATTTAATTAATTTTAGTTTAGGAAATAATAGTAGAAATAAGGAAAGTTTTTTTTTTATATATATATATTCTTAGATTTAAGTAATGCATACGAGGTCTATTGTATGTGTTGTTTTTGGAACTTTGGATACGCTAAGTACCTATCTTTTAGGTAAGTATTCCTGTTTTACAAACATGCCGAAAACTATGTATGTGCTAAGAACATGTGCAGCACCATGAAACTTTACTTGTTAGTTGTTGATTTTTTTAAACCTAAGTATATAATATCAAAATAGATTAATAAGTATATATAATAATTGCATCCATATGTGAATAGACTAAAGTATATATTTACTATATATTTGGTCCAGATTCATTTTGTACATTCAGCGTATTTGTTACATGTATGTAAGCAAAAAAATAAAAACAAAACAAAATAAAATCTTCGGTCAAAAAAAAAACAAAATAAAATCTCAGTATATGAACGTTGTGCTTAAAAAGGTAGGAGTCGTTCAGACTAAAAGGAAGGCGCCTTGGTGGATACCCCTTCCATGACGTGAGGATTGGTGATGTTTTTTTTTCTTTTCTAAATCAATCAATCAATTAACTTAACATACCAAAAACTAATGACCCAGATTGATTTGTAAATAGTGTACCTTAGCATTGCCCAAAATCATTGCATCATTAACTGAATTTTAATTGATTTGCAGGAGACCCGGGGGTGTGCAGGTCTTTGTGAGCATATTCAATAGTCTCTCCAAATTTGAAAGGGATGATGGTCAACCGGGTGCTATAACAAAAGATGTGAGAAGAGCAACATGCGATGTAATGGTGATGTACTGTGAAGTGAGAAGATTAAGAAGCCTACTGATTCTAATCTATCATCTCTTGCAACAAGATTCTACACCAATCAAAATGGAAACTATCCATTGGGATCTTATCCATGAATGGGGTGATTTATCCACTCTTGTCCAAGAAGAGAGGCGGGATGGAACTCTTGCCCTTCCCAATCTAACACGGGCTTGGTGTATAGAACATTTTGAGATGGCAACGATGAATTCTTTGATTGGTGAATGGGGAGAATTACTAAAGCTAAAACTGGACATAGAATGTTTGGGGCTGAGTGAAGAGGAGTTTGTCAATCATTGGATGCAAGCTGGTGGAAACATTCCAGAGCCTGGGTTTGTGGCACAACTATGAGGTACTAAAGATAAAGTCTCCACTCCTCACTGGTAAACCCCCACTGCAATTAGATAAAGTTAAATAACATAGAGGATAGTCCTGTGTATAATATGGTTATTAATGGAGCTTTCTCTATGTCTATTCATTTTTAGTTTCTGTTTTCGGTTTTCTTTTTTCAGAGTCTTATATCTATGTTGTTAATTGTAGCTTTTTTTTTTTGCTATTTCAGCTTTTAGAGTCTGGTCTTTTTTCAGAGTCTGATATCTATGTTGTTAATTGTAGCTTTTTTTTTTTTTTTTGCTATTTCAGCTTTTAGAGTCTGGTCATTAATTCTACATATTCTCTGCAATCTAGAGTCTGATAACTATTTGTTTCATTGTTATTAATTTCGGCATAATCTCTTAATAATCCAGAGTTTGATTATTAAATGAAGTGACCTATTGTTCAGTATTATTCATCTTAGCAATCCAGAGTTGCTTTATACAGGAAGTAGTACACATAGGAAATCAATCTGGTTTGTCTTTATAGTTGACCTTAGAGAACAAATATTCAAATATTTCACTTTTTTTTTTTGGATTCATACTATAATCTAAATGATATGTATCAAATTCAAGTGAGGGACAGGCTTGTAAGTGAAATTCATGTTTTTATCTTTTTTTCCTTGCATCTTGTCATGGCCATTGTTTTATATATATTATTGTTAGGCCACTTGATTTAAGCAATGTTGGTACAAGATGCCAAAATTAATTTATTCCCTAGGCAGTGTCTTTGTTGCTTTCTTTGTCCTTAATTAATTTATTTCTTTTTTGTGTTTTTATTCTAAGTATTTCCCTTTTTGTCATGCGCAGGGCCTTGATCCTCCAGTATTCAAGTAGGATTCCATCAGTGGCCAGACGCCATAGGACTATGAAGACAACCAAAATTTATCATGTAGTTCAAATATGTTTGATCCTCCAGTATTCAAGTAGGATTCCATCAGTGGCCAAACGCCATAGGACTATGAAGACAACCAAAATTTATCATGTAGTTCAAACATGTTGCTGCGACTTGGCGTTTTTTTTTTTGGACCCTCAGAAGTTCCTGTGATGTTCATGCAGCTCATTAATTTATATGATTAGTCCTGTGAGAGAGATGTTGTTGTATTGTGCTAGTTAGCAGTCTGCAATTTATATGATGGCTAAATTTTGTCATACCTTTGTGGATGTCAAGGTTCTTTTGGAGCTGTTGACCTTCATCTGATCAAATTTCTCCCATTATAAGGAGCTCAAGGGGGAACAGCATCATGTTAAGGTTCTTTTTTCAGATAATTCAACGTGGCCTAGACAGTCTTACCATGTCTTTATCAAACAAATAAGGTTACATATTTTGATATTATTGCTGCAGTCCATCCACATCTAGCTTGATCCATTCTTGTTCTGGAAGTTCCCAATGTTGTGTTTACTGGACAGGCCAATGAACATCGGTTGCATTCCTTCCAATCTTTGTGAATTTCCTGTATTCCTTTCTTGTCATGCGGTGGAACTTGCCCTGCTGCCTCAAGGCTGTCCATGTAGCTTAGCATCAGAGGCAGCCACATGAATCGGCCCTGTTTCATGAGTAATGCTATTGTGTACATGCCAGCACCTCCAAAGAAGCATAAGGATTCATGTGCGTGCTTCCATCGAGTGTCTGTCCGGCAACAGTAGCAGCCAATCCAATCCTTACCTGAAGTTCTGAACTGTTCAAGCCGATGATCCCTAGCTTGCGGGCATATGACCACAACATGATGACTTGTTTCATTGTTGTTGCCACATAGATCACATATAGACGTTGCTTCCAGTCTTCTTTTGAACTTGTTACCCTTCGCTGGCAAGATGTCACGACTTAGCTTCCAAGCAAAAATCCTCACTTCTGGTGGTACTTCATGTGACAAAACCTCCCAAATTATAAGGCCTACACAAAAAAAAAAAATTCTCATTTTAGCATGCACCAAAAATTAGATATGAAAGTGTCCGATGAAGACACATTTGCAGACACAAGTCTAACTTGTGGTGTTCGAACCGTGCGTGGAATACACACGTTGCAAACCAAACACGAAAAAAAAATAGATATGAAAAACACAAATTCAGCATATATCCTAAAAAAAGAGAAACTGCACTGTGCACCACTATTCACCTGAGTCGCTGACTTCGCAGAAAACCCCTGGAAGAGCTTCTCTTCTCACACACAGTCCCTAGTCGCGAATGAAGAACAGAGGAGCGCTCGGGACGGCGGTTTCCGGTGATGCGGAGGCTAATCGGCGGTCGGGGAGTGTCGGGGAAGCATCATGGAGATGAGGCGAACACGATGGGGGTCTTGGTTGAGCTCGAGGCGGCTCGAGAAGGCGTGGCCACGTGAGGGCGGCGGCGCTCCACATCCATATGGCCGCTGCTGCTGTGCTTACCGGCCTCGCTCGAACAGAGGAAAGGGCACCTGCGCTCGCTGCGGCTAACATCCGGCCAGCGTCTCGGCTGGCCAGCACCGTCCCTGGCTCCTGCAGGTGGCAGCTCGGCGGCTAGCCATGGCAGCCGCTGCTGCACTGCCACTACTGCTTGGCACAGGAAGGAAGAGAGGGGTGTGGCAAGCAGCTGCTGCTGCTTGGAGAAGGGAGGGAAGTAGTGGGGGCGCCGGCTTGCAGGAGGAAGAGGACAGGGACGGCGCTGCCTCCTGCTTGCCCCTGCTCTGCTCCTGTCTTGGCCTTGGCGGTGATCATAGAAACAGAGGGAGAGGAAAAGATGAGAAGCGAAGCAAGACGTGTGCCACCTCCAGCTTTTTTTCCTTGCCAGCGATGCTGGTTCGTGGCAGAATACGTGAAGACGGCCAACGACGCACGGCGGTGACGTAGGCAGTTCGGTGGAGCTGTGGCTGCTTCTGGAAATACTGTACTAGCGCTTCTTCCTTTCTTATGCTTCAAATATCTCTCAAAATTATATAGCAACTCAAAAATCTTCCAAAATAAAAATTGTTCAAAATAATGAGAACTACACTTTTGTTGGAACCATCACGAAATTCCAAGTATTTCTGAAAGTAAGTTTTCACATTTGAATTTCAAATTTAAGGTTCATAAAATAAATAAGTTAACAAATTTAATATTTAAATAGTGACTAACTGACCATTCAAACATCATAACCGAAAGTACACCATCCGTACACAAATAAGTGCACTTTTTTATTTGATCATTCGTCCTATTTAATTTTTTTATGTAAATAGTAAAATAAAAATTATTATAAAAATATTTATAATGATAAATTAAGTCATAATAAAATAATTAATATTTATTAAAACTTTTTTAAATAAGATTAGTGGTCAAATAAAAATGGTGGAACTATTTATGGACGGAGGGAGTACCATCTAAAAGCATAGATAATAACTCAATCAACATATACAACATATCAATACTATAATTAAAATATAAAATGCATTTATGCCATGATGCTTGTTGACACTTGTTAACGTATATTTTTAATTGTCAACTAAACATGGAAAAGGACTAAAATATAATTAGATAACCTTATTAGGGGTTTCTACTAATGATTTCCATGAGTTTTGGTAAAGTTGTGATTTGCGAGGGACTTAAAAAAAAGGAGAAATGGCGTGTCACACGGCCGGCGTAGCATAGCTCAATCCAACTCGAAACAAGTCTAGAAGGCTCCGGATTACTCGGCGTGAACCAAACTTGGCAATCGAAGAAAACATCATCTAGAAGACTCCGGAAGCCCACGGCGCGCGCGGACCGAGGGTGGACCCACCACGGGGCGATCGGCAAATAGCGGGCCGATCGGCCGCCTTTGGCTGCCAAGCAAGCCCGTTTCGAGCGTTCCTCCACCGCCTCTAAAAGCGCAATCTAATCCGATTCGTTTGATGTCGGTTTGATCCGAGGGGCGTCGGTAGGAGCACGAGATAGATCAAAGATTAGTACCACATCGCTGCTTTGAATTTGAAGAGACATAAGAAGACCCATATATAACAAGCCCCCGGGCCCACGGCTTCAAGCATCTCATATCAACTCATCATCATATCGGATCGGATCCGGCTCTAGTCGACGACCTTAGCTCTAGTTCAAGAACTAGAAGTAGAAGATTAGACAAGATGTAGAACTAGAAGCCCTAGATTAGAGTTGAGAGTAGAGCTTCAAGTTGAGAGAATTAGAGCGCGGTTGAGGCGGAGTTGAAGGAAGGCCCGGAGGCTGTCGGCGCCTCCATCTTCTTCTTCCTCGGAGTTGGTGCCATTGGGCGCAACTCTCGAGATCTTGTGGATTGTTCGACTTCCATTCGAGTAAGTGATATTGTTTCTATTATTCTTAAGGTTCGTATTTCTTTGATAAGATTACTTTGATTCTTGGTTGCTCTTGAGTTAAAGTTGTTAGATTAATGTAAGCGTGGTGCTTAGATTGACTAGCTTATTACGAATACCTTCTATAGGCCGGGGTGAAGACACTTGTTAAATTTGATCGTGGTGGTAGCTTGGCGCCATTGAGTCCTTTGTTACGCCTGCCCCCGTTTATAGAAATCGTAGGAGCCCCTGCGTTGTTAGCGTAGATTCCCTTTATTAAGAGTTTCTTCATGACAACCCCTCTTAAGAACAATGTTGCAAATGATTTACTTGAAGTGAGAACAAGACCTTCCTAATGGAACTCCTTACCTCTCTTTTAATCTAGTTATATAGCCACTCTGGATTTAGCTATACACCTTGACATGTTCTCTCACCTTCTCCCCTGTGGATTCGATATTTAAAGCCCTATTCCGGGTGAAGTGCTCACCGGTATCCGTTAAACTGCGGATTATCCATCATAATATTCCCGTAGGTTAACAAATACCAACAATGCTCAATGATTATGCATCATGATGAAATGATAAAAATTTTAATTGCCTATTAACATCTAGGATGTTAGACTTCACAATTCTAAATATTGCTCCACGGTTTCTGTCACCCATAGGATTGGAACTAGAAGCCATAGTCACTCAGAGGAAACGGCGTCTTTCTTTGCCGGAGTGCGAAGAGGTTCGCCCGAGTGGCAAAGGCGGGCACTCGGCAAAGAACACCTTTGCCGGGGTGCGGTCTCAAAGACTTCGGCAAAGCGAGCTTTCCGAGTGCATAACCGTCGGCGAAGCACGGCACTTTCGGAAAATACTACGTTTGCGAGTGCCCGGCCGTCGGCAAAATAATACACTCGGCAAAGGATAACAGGACCAAGCGGGGCGCTCTCCGTCACCTTTGCGAGTGTCTCACGTTAGGCACTCGGCAAAAGCGCGACACGCTTTGCCGAGTGCCAAGCCATCGAGCACTCGAAGAAAATCTTTGTCTTTGCCGAGTGCCACATAAGGCACTCGGCAAACCGTTCATTTTTTTTATTTTTCGTCCCATATTTTTTTGTGCCATTAGTACCCTAATTACATGTCATATTCAGAATTTGGGAGAATTTCAAAAGCTGTTTTGCTATATTTCATGAATTAACTCTATTTTCTTGCATTTTCTTGGCGACTCCAAATTTGAGCTCGCGGGTACATGAAATAATGGATTTGTGGTCATTCAAAAATGTTATTCACGATGTTTGGCATATGTTTTGGCTAAATCGGGGACTCGAATGAAATTTCGAACATTTATGTGCGGAACATGTGGAGCCACTTGCGGAAGTGTAAAATTCACGAAACTTGGCGTGGTGTCTTGTCATCTCATGGGGAGGATGTGGAAAAAATTTGAAAAAGTTTTGAGCAAGTTGTGACATCGGATGGCTAAAACCCGGACATCTCCACACTTCATCACATGATGAAGTGTGGAGATGTCGGGTTTTAGCCATCCGACGCCACAACTTGCTTTCAAACTTTTTCGATGATGAAGTGTGGAGATATGCGGGTTTTAGCCATCCGACATCACAACTTTCTCGAAACTTTTTCAAATTTTTTCCACATCCTCCCCATGAGATGACAAGACACCACGCCAAGTTTCGTGAATTTTACACTGCTCGTTTGGAATTTATAGATTTTAAAAACACCTTTCCAAGACGTGGCTCCACATGTTCGGCACATAAATGTTCGAAATTTCAAAGCGAGTCCCCGGATTTAGCCTAAACATACGCCAAACATGGTGAATAACATTTTTTGAATGACCACATCCATTATTTCATGTACCTGCAGTTCAAATTTGGAGTGGTCAAGAAAATGCAAGAAAATAAAAATAATTCATGAAATATAGCAAAACAACTTGAAATTGTCCCAAATTGTGAACATGAGATGTAACCATCGTACTTATGCCACACAAAAATATGGGATGAAAAACAAAAAAATTAATAGTTTCCGAGTGCCATGTTAGGCACTCGGCAAGAACACGTTTCTTTGCCGAGTGCCCGGACACGTGGCACTCGGCAAAGGGTATTATTTTTTAAAAATAAAACAGTGACTTGCCGAAGTGCCCGTTTCCCGGCACTCGGCAAAGCGCTTTAATATCCGGTCCCGAGGCCCGATTTCAGCTCATTCCTTCTCATTTCACTGCGCGCCGCCCACGCCCGACGCCGCCGCCGCCGCTCGCCCGATCCGCCCCGCCCCGCCGCCGCCCTCCCCGCCGGATCCGGCCCCGCCCGGCCGCCGGACCCTCCCGCCCCGGATCCGCCCCCCCCCGCGCCGGAGCCCGCCCCGCCGCCCGTCTCCCCGCCGCCGCTGGAGCCGGCCCGCAGCCCGGCTCGGCTCCCGGCCTCATGGGGGCCGAGCCGCCGGGCGCGCCGCCCCGCGCCGCGGCCGCCTCCAGCGCGGGAGCCCGCTGGCGAGGCCCGGCCCGGCCCGGCCCCGTCCATTCGGCAGTGAGGAAGAAGAGGAGGGAGGAAGGGAAGGGAAGAAGAAGAGGAGGAGGAAGGGAAGGGAAGAAGAGGAGGAGGGAGGAAGGGAAGGGAAGAAAGAGGAAGAGGAGGGAGGAGGGGGGGGAGAAGAGGAAGGAGGGAAGAAGAGGGAAAGAGAGGAGGAAGAAGAGGAAGGGGGGAGGAAGACCGATTGCCGTGGTTCTTAGCCGTCTTTTCTTGGTGATCCACGCCATCGCCGCTCACCGTTGCTCTTCCGTTCCTCGCAGATTAAGGTAAGCCCTACCCTTCTTCTAATAGTGGTTAGTAGTATTGGTTAGTAGTTGTTAGTACTAGTAGTTAGTAGTGTTAGTTGTAGAGTTAGTAGTAGTAGTTAGTAAGTAGTTAAGTACCTCTTTGTATTACTAGTGTTAGTAGTTAAGTAGTTGTTAGTAGTAGTTGTAGGGTTACTAGTAATTGTATATGTATGTAGTTGGTGGCCTTCGTGCCCATATTGGTGGTTGGTGGTCTTCGTGCCCATGTTCGGAAATATATATGTGGTTGTTGGCCTTCGTGCCATGTTTTTACTGAGTTTTTGGGAACCTCCCGTGTAGGGGAGTCTTTTGCCGAAATTTTGAGTCGATAATAACTATTTTTTCCATTCTTTTAGGAGGACTGTGGGAGGGACTCGGCGACCCCGGTCGTCCTCGTGGGCGCTACGGGTCTTGCTGCACCGCCGCGTCTCCACCGACCCCGTAGGTATGTGTTGGTATTTATTAACGCAAACAGAAAATCCGCAAGCGCACGGATACCGATGTAGCTTTCACCCGAGAGTATTCCAGAGTATCGATTTCCACGGGAACGTGAAGTGTACTAGAAAGAGTTTAGAACGTCCTAAGAAAAATATAATGATGTTGGGAGAGAGAGATTGTTTCTAAGGTCTCTAATTGATCTAGGAATCTGAGATACTTTCGGGTTTATTTATATTGGGACATCAAAACACTAGCCGCGGAAAGGGATGAGAAGGGGGCTAGGAAGCTCCAACTACGGTCCTACAAACACCAATCTGAACGTGGTGGAATACGTCGGCCGTCAGGGCTGTCACCACCTAGGCTACCACAAACTATCCATGGGATTGGGTGCAATTCCAGGTAACCGCTAGACTAAGCACCACGCCTAATCTAAAGATTACTACTCTAGCGTTGCAAAAACTAGAGCACTTGATACAAGCGGGAATCTAATAAATAAACTTAAAGTAAATACTGAATAAAAGTAAATAAATAGAGAACTTAGAATTAATAAATAAAGAACCTGGAAATTGCTGAAGAACGAACTAGTTGCTGTAGATGTACAATGTTGATGAAGATCTGACAGGTCCGGATCTCCAGCTTTCTCCGCTCCTCTCTCCTTGATCTTAGAACTAGACTAGTTAAAGGCCCGTGCGTTGCTACGGGATAACTAAAATTTATAAAAAAACATATGGATTGCATGATAAGATAACAATACTATATCGTAAAGTAACACAATCATGGATAACGTGGATATTAACGCCGGATATCGTAGGCTCGTAAACTTTATTGTATGGGCTTTTTTGTAATTCGCTTAAGATAATGATTTATATCAGAGGAAGAAATCTTCAATATCCATTTATTTCGTACGCTAATAAATCCACGAATAAATTCCAAGACATCTTCATACCATCCTACAAATCATGAAAGTGTAGCATATATTAGTGCTTATCACATGGGTAATACTGCGTGCCTTGAAAAATCTCATAAAACCTTAAAACAAAGTATGTTATCCTCAACGTACAAATACTTGTAGGTTTGTGCCCTTGTGTTGCCACGGGATAACTGAACAACTAAACTTTTATTCTAAAAACACACACGGATTGCATGATAAGTAACAATATATATTGAAATTAAATACCGACGTTTAACTGACATTTAATCCAAAAGCAAATTTCATCAAATTAACACAATCATAGAGAGTGTAGTGTGCATTAGAGCACATAGCAGCCTTCCCCAATCGTGCAAATTAGAGCACATAGCAGCCTTCCAGTGGGAGGGAAGGGAAAGCTGCAGAGCGTCGAGTCTCCAACTCTCATGCATTGCCAAAGACACAGAGCCCAGGCAGTGGCCAACCCGCATTGAACCATTCAATCCTGGATTAAGAACCCAGATGCCAGACAATATGACCCTCCATTGTACTTGAGAAGATGCAATTGGCAAAAGAGTAAATTTTGGAAAGAAGGGTGCAGGAAGAGTACCTCCGGACTCCATTTCAATGCGACCCAGGTTAACAAGGCACTTAGAATTTAATCTACAAAGATGAAGTATAGTGAGTTTCTTTTTATCAAGACAGTTATAATCTGAAAATGCAATATTTAATCTGTGTCCCTTTGAAGCTATCATAACTGCAGTTAAAAGGGGTAACGATAGACCCATGTGTTTCGTTGAACTGAATTAGAGCATGACCAACAGATAGAATAATAATTGTTCTGCGTTCATATTCTAGCAATAGGTACCCAAAAAAAGATAGCTCATGCAAACACCCATGCATGTTAAAGCCACCACTGAATAGTAGTCCCTAAGAATGCATCTTTGCTAATTCAGGATTAAACATGGCATCATATAATATTAGTGGAAGAAAAAAAATGCTTGTATCCCAACCAGATAAGTGAAAAATAAATAATGCACTATATATATATTGTTGTTTTGAGGATGATCCCTTCAAGTCACAGGCGGGCAAACTGGAGCTTCACCACACATGTACTTGACTATAAGCGGCTCAAGTACTAAGATGAATATCACAAGCATCTTCTGAACATTATTAGCAATAAAGAAATAAAGTTTCTGAATAGAAGAACAGGAAAAACAACCATGTTGGCCAGTGAGAAAGATTAGCATAACAACAAAAGTGGAGGTGTGGCTAATCAGTAAAACACTGAATAACAAATAAGCACAAAAGTGCGAAAAAAAACAAATAAGCACAAAAGCTTACTGTTGCACTTTAATTTGCAAGTCTTAGAAAACTGTATTGGCCATCTAAGATTACGGTTTGATTGTGTTGTGGTATGAGCAATAAATCCAGCTGGAAGATGCACATTTTCTCTCTTCCAAATGGACTCTAGAACTTGGGCAATATGGGAAGTGAAGAATGGAGCCAATCTCCAAAACTGGTATGAAAAACATGAAGCCTTGTGCTTCTATGCTCTAGAAAAAATACAAGATTGACAGAATTAAAGTGGTGGCCCTCTTCATCTCCATATTAGAAAGCTGAGTACATATGTGAGAGTGCTCAGTACCTAATCATAAGGATAGTTCAATTGCTTTCTTCATTTACTTAAGTGACATCCTGAATATTCTGAGTAACTGAAAAATAAAAAAATCACCTATTGCACAGACTTAAAGTTGATCATCTAAACTGCGAAAATTTATACACACGAATCCATTAAAGGATAATCATTAGGATATCACTAAGTATTATCCTTGCAGCAAATTAGGGGGATAAGATATAGGTGAATTTGAAACCAGAGAGCACCTCTGGAGTCACAAGAATGATCTATCGATGTATGGCAGCAATAGAACTACCAAATAATGAAATATCACAAAAGCTAAATCTGGACAGAGGGCCATGAGTTTATCACAAGCAATCCTCTGAGTACTCAAGCAGTCAAGCATAGATCCAATTAGTTGGAAAGACAATGGCTGTCCGTGTGCGTGCCCAACTGCACCTACGCCATGGCCGCCCGCTTAGTTTCTTGTACTGCAAAAACTAAAATAGAACTCTAACATACCTGCCGACAGGGATGATCCGATGGCACCCAACATGAGCTGCACTCACAGATGTTGTAGACGGTCAGATCATAACGCTGAAAACAGTGACTAAAGGGTGTTAAAAAGCCAATTAGCAGATAATACTTGTGGCAAGGTTGGAGATCCTCTAAACTACTACTGCAGATAACAGTGAACAAACAACAAAATCTTTGGATTAACATGGCTCTCCTCTGGTTTCCTGCATGTCTAATTTAGTAAAACAGACTGCTCCAGAATGACTCTCAGTGACAATGTATTCAATCATATAATGTAAAATTGGTGAACCAAGCATACTGAAGCATGTGGTAATCATTCCAAATGATTCATGGCACATTCCCTAAAATAGAGAACGAGATCATGAGGGAGGAAAACAATAGGTGTGAACCCAAAACATACTCTGATTTCTGAAAATTGCCAAAGAGTCTGTTTTATGAAAGGATACCTGGATACTATTGGCCCTTGGGTTCCTTTTGGCCCCTTTTCCACAGCAACAGTAAGAACCTAAATACAAAGATAACTGTTAAATAAGAAACTCTATTGCATTTCTGAAACATAGAAGACACTCTCTCTCTTTTTTTTTTTTTGAAAGATCCGGTTTCCGGCTTTGGTTATATTACGGAGAAGCAGTAAATAAAATAATAAATAAACAAAACATCCTTGGATTTTTTGACATGAAACTGATAGAGTTGCTGTCTGCTAAGAAGGACGGTTTATAAAATTCCGTAAATACAAAGATAACTGTTCCATAAGAAACTCTATTGCATTTCTGAAACATAGAAGACACTCTCACAAATTGGATCAAAAAGGATAACTACCGAAAAGCAGTAAATAAAATAATAAATAAACAAACCATCCTTGAATTTTTGAACATGAAACTGATATAGTTGCTGTCTGCTAAGAAGGATGGTTTATAAAATTCCCTAAATACACTACCATAGTGGCTGGTTTTGCAACACGGCTGCAACTGCTATCCATATAGGCTAGCCCAAAGGATCAACTGGACTGCTATTGGACAGCGGCCAGAATCTTTTGAACAAACATAAAACAAGATTTTAGATATGAAAGAGGAACAACATGTGAGAATCCTTGACTCCTTGTATACTGACGGGTACCTATATTCACACTGAGAAAATAGAAACCAAGGCCTCCGTAAAAATTCAAGAACGGGTCCAAAGAAACTACACACTGCAACATGCCAAAAGGATCTCAACCCTAATTTTCACAGTGTAGTCATACATCTGAATACCAGCCATGTAAACATCTGATTCTCGACTGCAAACTTAAATCAATCAATATATCAGTGCAGTTGCAGTGAGATTTGTAACCAAGCAAATCCCTCAATTAAAATATCTTTGACCAAACGGAGAAGATGACTGGCCATGGGTTTTGCTGTCCATTGGTTGTCTGCAGTCGGCCAGGCCGGCTCCGAATCGCCACCAGCGGGCCGGGGATTGGTTTGCTGACGGCAAGGAACAGTTAGAGCGTAAGAGGAAAACCTGGACGAAGCTGATGATCAGTCCGTGGCGATCTTGAACGGCTCGGACGTCCGGCACCCACCAGCGACCCCAGCACCGGATTCCTCCGCGATCGACGTCCAGGCGTGCAGCGTGGGTGGAGTCCTTGAAGCCGGCAGTGCGAGGAGGGATGGGGGATTTCACCGGTGGGGAGAGGAACGAGCGGAGATCCCATCGTGGACTGGAAATCTCTATGGCGATGGTTTTGACCGCATGAGGAGGGGTGTCACGCCGTGATCACCGGCGTCCTAATTTGGCGCTGTTTCCGTATAATGGGCGATGTTTCCTTATAATGGATCTTTTTTTACGGGGGTGGGGGGCAGAGATCGCACGGTCTAACCTACGACGTGCGAAATTTTTTACCGCACGAAACCGTGGTCTTCTTTTCATCCTTTTTATGTAGGAGAGATGAACTAGACAACTAGAGGGACCTCTCTATCTCTTCTAATTGAAACCCTAACTTTTGCTCTGTCGATAGCTAATGAGGAGATGATCTGAGATGCCTGAAGCCAGGGGGTCTAGGGGTCTATATATATGGGTCTTCTTCTGTCCCTTCAGCTTCAGCAGGCAATGTGGTACTAATCTGGTGTTGGATCTTGATCCATCTCGTGCTTCTACCGACGCCCTCGGATCAAACCGTCATTAAACAACCGGTTTAGATTGCGTCTTAGAGGCGGTGGATGAAGGTTCCGGAGACCGGGCTTGCGTAGCCGCCAAGCCGGGCCGATCGGCCCCATTATTGGGCGATCGGCCCACGGAGTCCCCCTGGGTTGAGCTTTTGTAGGTGCGTGCGTGTCGTCGTGCCGTTTCGAAATTGTATTTATTCGCGTCAAACGGAGTCCGGATGAGGGAGTTATGCCCGATTTACGAACCCCGCTCTGCGACTTATATCTTCCGATTACGGACTCGAATATGGCAAATGATATATCCGTTTGATCATCTCATCGAGCTCTTCGCAATGTTGTACTTTGATTCTTCATTTGAAGTAATTCTATGTTGCTCTTCTGTAGGAGTTGGATCGAGTACGATTGGGACACGTCTTGGAGTCGTATGTCTTCATAACTCTCGTTGTTTTTCTGTTTAGTCCCTGAAAATCACAACTTCACCAAAACTCATGGAAATTGTCGATGTAAGCCCTAATAAGGTGATCTAATTATATTTTAGTCCCTCTTCATATTCAGTTGACAAGTAAAAGTGTACGTTAATATGTGTCAACAAGCTCCCCAAGCTTACCCTTTGCTAGTCCCTAGCAAAGCTATATGCTATAGTAGGATCGGGAGTTGCTACTACGCTTTCATTCCTCCGAAATCGCGTGGTTATCGAGGAAAATAATTTCTTCTCTCAATAAGATTGCTCTCTCATACCTTTTACCATGGGGCGTAGCCTTTTCACGAATCATAAGCAATTAAGAGACAGAACAATCAAGTTAAGTAACATGTCTCAAGCTCTTGATCAACTATCATCCCGAGTTTCGCGTTATTTTTCAAAAAGAAACTCGAGATCCTATGTATGACCCTCTCAAGTGGGTGGTATATATAGTGGAGTCACACGTGGTAAGATACATATGGTGGGATGGTAATGGCGGAATGAATGAGGATGAAAGTTAGTAAACAGACCTTTAGCCTTTTTCTAGTATTTTTTCTTCTCAAGCATCTTGGACTATATCTCTCTTTCTAAAAATTGCTAAGAATTTTGGGCTATCCATTCTTGGAGAGGTGGGCTTTTTGCCCCGGACTTGTGTCCATTTTTCTCTCTCCTTAGAGATGTGGGCCCTACTCACCCTCGGACACGTGTCCATTATTCATCTCTAAATATATTTTTATTATTAGGGAGGTAGGCCCTTCTCGCCTAGTATGACTTTTGTCCGTTACTCTCCCTCTCTCATCTCACTTTTCTCTAGATATTTATTTTTTTTTTTTCTTTTTTTTTTTTGAATGTAGCCCGGACTCTATTTGGCATAAAAACGAGAGAGAGACATATCCAAAGATTGCAAGAGTTTATTTTTATAATTATGGCTAGCGGCTTGATGGAGTATGGGGAGGCGTACTTCCGGGTTAGAAGCAGCATATTTAGTGGAGTGGGATGATCTTGATGCAAATGATAAACTCTTAAGGGTCATAGCTAAGGAACTCATCATGTAATGTTTTGTAATTTTCAAAGATAAAAACCAGGGAATCAAGTATCTCTAAGAATATGATAAACAAGTAGCTCAACTTTTCATATATTTTTATCCTTTAATGCAAAGACTTCGGATTAAGCATGTGCTTCCCAATGGTGTTGGGTTTAGAGCAAATTAGGCATTTAAAGCTTTTGGGAGAATCTAAGTCCAAAGTGTAAGTACTTTTAAGAGGAATTAAAGGCGGAGCAACTATTCATCATTTCCTTAGCATATATCATCAAGATCATAATTAAAAGAGAAAGGCCAACTAGCAAACTCTAGCATTATTTAGACTCTAACGAACTAAGATTCTAATTAAGACTCATTATATATAGCAAGGCAAACATAGATAACTAGCTAAAATTAAAATAGATAGGATAGTGATACTTATCGTGATAAGCTGGGGGTGCTCTCCCCAAGGCGATTGTTGACGTAGTCAGTGGTGATGGCGAAGTGAGGTAGGCAGTAGTGGTGGTGTTGACCTTCCTTGATAGGGCATCGATGATGTTGACGATTAAGATTGTGCTTGATCAAGTGGTCATACGCCTCCCACCTTTGTCGTGTCTTACTCCCGGTGCTCCAAATCTGCTAAACTCAAATAGACAACAAAACTTGTGGAGCAGGTTAAGCATTAGCGGTTGGCCACTTAAGTTTTTTTTTAGAGAACTTTTTAGAGTGGATCATTGACTTGAAAGAATTCAATCAAGTCAATTTCTTCTAACTTTTCGAGGTTCTAAAAAGACTTTCAACCGATGACCATTTACCTTAAATGTGTTACCTAAATCATCTTGGATGGTGATGGCTCCATGTGTTGAAGTGTCGACGACATGATATGGTCCATCCCACTTACTTCATAACTTACCATGTCCAAAGAGCTTAACCCTTGAATTGAATAGTAGGACTTTGTCTCCGGGCTTAAACTCCTTATGCTTAATTATCTTATCATGCCATCTTTTTGTTCTCTCTTTATAAATCTTAGAATTGTGATAGGCTTTTTCTCTCCATTCCTCTAGCTCGGAGAGTTGCATTAGACGTGTCGTGGTCTAATACCACCGTCACAGTAATGGTGGCTAGTGCGGACTCCGAATAGCCTAACTCAAGAGATAATGACACAGGATTTTATACTGGTTCGGGGCAAGATCGGGCTCCCTAATCCGGTGTGATCACTATCCGAGCCCAAATGCTCGTACGGGGGTGCGTACAAGCGGAGGCGAGAGAGGAGCGGGCTCCCAAGTCTCTAAGATTGAGGCAAGTGCCAATATGGGGGTGAGTGAGGATGTTGGTTTGGGAAACCTGGATGCGTTGTTAGGTGTCCCTTGCCCCAGCGAGAACCCTACCCCTCCTTTTATAGTAGCAAGGGGTAGGACATATGAGCTCTACGAGTTGGGGACGAGAATAGGTGGAATAATACACTACGGTGTGGGGTCGGATGAAAGAGCTCTTGGCGAGCTCATTTGGTTGGCCGTAGCTACCTCGAACTCTCGGCGGCCTTGGATCTTGAGGGCGGTCGTCGCCCGCACGTGGCGGTCGGGGCATGGGCGGTGGTCATGCGTCGCCTCGCGTCCTTGACCGTAGTTGGAAGCCGTCCCTTCGGTATGGGGGTGCCACGACGCCGACGACGGTGTCCGGGTCGTCTTGGCGTCGGCCCCCGGCGCGGTAGCGGGGTTGTTGAGGTGACGAGAGGATGGCGAAAGAGCTCGGGCGAGAGCTCGTTGGTTGGTCGAGGGACCTTCCTTGAGCTCAACGGCCTTGGATGCGAAATTAGCCGTTGTCGTATCGCGAATCCCGGTCAAGGTGGCGGTCGGCGTCGGCCCGACCCCAATCGTGGTTGGAAACGGTCCGTCGTCATGGGCACGGCCATACCGTAGATGAGGTGTGCATTGCGTCGCTTGTACCTAGAGGTACCGTGGGCGCCGTTGGTCGACGGGGTATGGGAGGTGGCCGACGGGTTAGTCCTTCCATCATCTGGAGCCTGGCGTGGGCCACGGTACCTCGTCCGGGAAGTGAATTTGGCCAACTCCGCACTGCGATCTTCCGTCAGACGCCGGAGACGAGCGAGCTGCGGACGTCGCGTCGTTTGGAGGGCTTCGCTGAACTCGGCTCGGCGAGGTGAAGGGGTCGCGCTGGAGAGCTCGGCGCACGGCGCCGCGGAAGCCTTCAGCGGGAGCTCGGCGGGGCGGAAAAAGGTCTCTTTGTCCCTGAGGGAGCTCGTGTATTGGTCAATCCGGCTTTCGCTCCCGAGTGAGCTCGGACGTGACGATGGACGGACCCCGGCGGAATCCCCCGAGGCGTGTCATCCGGGAGTCTTGACTTGACGGGTTTGGGTTATCAAAATATTGATCCCCACGGTAGCCCCCGGCGTTTGGGAGGAGAGGAGATCTCTCTCAAATGCTCGCGTTGGCGCCACAGACGAGGGGTTGAGTCATGTCTTGGTCGTGGGTGTGCGGCGGCGCACCGGTGGGGGTTTCCCGAGGCTCCGGGAGAGCTGTGAGCTCGCGCGAGGCTTTTTAGTTGTGAGTCCTTGACCTGTTGTCTTCGGAATTTGTCGATCTCCGAGCTCGCCTTTTTCGCTTTGATCGGCCGTCGCCGATCGCCCTCGAGGTATGGGTGCATTTTCGGCACCGCATTGTCGAGCCTCGAGCTATCGGGTGAGCCTGCTCTCCCTTAGTGAATTTTCCAATGAGCCGGCCGTGGTCGCGGCGCGGCTGGACTCTCCTTGGGGAACCGAACGCCGTGCGTCGTTTTGTTTTTATCGGTGGTTGTCTTGCGGGCGCCCGCGTGCCTGCGATTGGTCGCGATTATGGGAGGTTTCCGCGCAGCGCCGCGCTTATCGGCGACGGTTCCTCGCGGTGTGCATCGTGGGTGGAAATCGTGGGGAAGCGGCGCGCGCCTCCAGCGTGGGAGGCGAACCGTCGCCCGCCCGGCTATAAATGCAATGGCTTTCGGGTCGTGAGGTGGCATTCTTCTTCTTCCTCCCGCTCTTCTCCTCTCCCTCGGAGCCATCTCGCGCTCGACGGATGGAGGTCAAGGGTCTTCGGGCAGCGGGGAGGCCCCGGGAGGAGGGGCCGACATGACGGGAGGTTCGTCTTCCGTCGCAACACGGCCGTCGGTTCCCAGCCCCGCCGGGCCATGCCTTCTGCTCCGGCTCCGGCGCCGCCTCGCCTCCCGCCCGGGAGCGGTGATCGCCGAGCTCCTCCTCGACCCGGGGCTGCCGGGGCCGAGGGAGATGTGAGGGCGGCTCATCGATACCTTGAGCAGAGTTCGCGATGCGGCGCATTCGTGCGAGAATGCCGACCGGGCTTGCCGCAGTGAGCGTCTCCTTCCGGTTTGATCTTTCGAGTTGATGTCCGCTCGCCGATCCTCTTGTAATTCCTTCGCGGGCTACCTCGGAAGAGGCGGATCGCTTGTGGGAGCGCTCCGTGTCGCCGCCTCGCGGCATCCGTCACGGAGCGGTGGCGGCTGGCGGCGTGGCGTGCCGGCGACCGGGCGCCGACGGCGAGGATCCGCGGTTTGCGATGGAGACTTCGGTGGCGGCGAGCTTGGTGCCGACGTCGAGGAGTTTGAGGCCACCGCTGGAGGCGGTGGTGGCCAACATCGGCCGACGCGCCTGGTAAGAGTAGCCCGCCGAGTCCGAGGGCGGCGGCGGCTTCGGCCCTGGCGAGGTGGCCCGTGACCAAGCTCAAGCTCGACAAGGACCGCAAGGGCGAAGGTGAACGGCTCCACCGGCCAACGTGGGCATCCACCCCTCCAAGGTCATCGTCACCAAGCTCAAGCTCGACAAGGACTGCAAGACGCTCCTCGACCGCAAGCTTTGTGAGCTCGGCGAAGCCGTAGGATGTCGTCGCCGTGGAAGCTGCTGTAGCTAGGACTTCTTCTGTATCCTTTCGTTTTTGTAGTTTCCTTACTTGGTTCATGCACTCGTGCCTATATGTATGTATGCTTTTATGAACAATGAAGGCGTAAGGGTTCAGTACCAATTTTGTCTTGTATGGCCGAGGTCTCGATCGTAGTTAGTCGCGAGGTCTCGAGCTCGTTGGGCGAGGTGCTCGGGCCCGATGTTGTGACGAGAAGCGTGAGACAATCTTGTCGATAGTGTTCCTGAGTTCGCAACACCTCGGCACGGATGGGCCTGGCTTAGCTCGTTGTTTTTGCCGTTCGACCTGCACAGAGTAGCCCCCGTGTCTCTCCCTTCGCTTGGGTTTCGTCTCGGTGATGCCTGGTGATCCCCGCAGGTGTGCTCGAGCGCACCTGCGGGTGTAGTCCCCGAGGCTCCGTGGGGACGAGAGGTCCGCGTGGAGGCTTCTATAGGTTATCGCGTGTTCGTTTTCCCGTTACAGCACGAGGCCGTAAAGGGGGGTGAGCTCGGACTTGGTTTTACCTCGTTGGCCGAAACCGAGTGCTCGGTGAGTTGATAACGGGTGGTCCGGGGAGGTCAAGCTCGAGCTCGTTCGACGTGGTCAGCTGGCGGACCGACCTCATATTCCAAAGGCGCGACTTTTACGGTTTCCGAGCTCGTTCGAAGAGCTCGTGGACTCGTGTCTTCCTCGTTCGTGGAGGATAACCTGAAGTCGTCTTTTTGTCTCCTTTGGCAACCCGAACACGCTTAGGCGAAAGCCCCCGAGTTCGTTCGAGTTCTCGGGGCAAGAGCTGTCGGTCTTTCGCTTTGCCTTAGCGTCCCTCACTCGTGGTGTTCCTGGGCGACCGTCGAACCCTTGAGCCGGGCCGGCCTTAGAACCCTAGGACGGCGAGCTCGTGTATCAAGCTCTATCGTCGAGCTCGAAGATTTTAGCCGGTGTGTCGAGCTCTCGGGCGTCTACCCCCAAAAATAGCCGTTGGGATTTTTACCGTTGGGATTTTTCCGTTGGACGGGGAGTTATCCCATTATCTTTGTGGCCGCGGGACTTCCGGCCGGGTGGCGACCGTGGGTTGTTGTGGCGATAGCCGTTGCGCGGATGCGACGCGCGTGGGCCCCACCCGGACGGTTCCTTCTCGGCGCATCCGTCGCACCTGGGCCTTATAAATTGGTGGAGATCGGGGGGCGGATTCACCTTCCTCCCCCTTCCTTCTACGTAAAAGCCAAAGAGCGGAGAGAGAAAAAGAGATAGAAAGAGAGAGAGGACATACTTCTTTGCTCGGATCTACTTCTCCGCCTCCCTGTTCCGCCGCCGATCCGCTCCGCGAGCGCAAGATGGGGGACATGGCATCGTTCGGCGGCGACCAAGCGGCGGCGGAGCTCTGCGGCCTCGTCGGCGGGCTCCGTGCCGGCGACAGAGGCGAAGAGTGGATCCTCCCGCGTCGCCGCGAAGTTCCCGACCCTGGCCGGGTAAATGGGTATCGTTAGTGGCTTCCACGCGCGCCTTGGCGTCCGCCGATGATTTCTTCCGCAGCTTGCTGGGAGTCGCGGGCCGAGGCTCCGGCTGGCGCTGAACGGCATCCTGGCTGTTCTCGGCGTTCACAATGTTGTGAGGGTGGTTGGGGGATTCCCCCAAGGCGGGAGCTCTTCGGCACTTCGTCTACGCCAAGATTCAAGGTGAGAGGGTCGATGGGGGTTAGGGAGGCCCGGCCCCGAACGTCATGCGTCACGATTCAGCCGCGCGCGGAAGGTTGCAGTTTTTTTCCCAAGGGCGATTTCCCGATGGCGGACCCGGGGTGGAGGGAGGAGTGGTTCTATCTCAAGAACGACCCGACCATCCTCTCTGAGAAAGTACACAGGGAAGACATTCGACGCCGCGAGCGAAGCTGTGGCGTGGTCCGCTGCGACCATGCCATCGCGCAAGTGGAGGCTGGGCGTCAAGACGGCGCCGCGGCCGGGTTGACGGTGAACACATCATCGAAGCTCGGCTCGCGATGGCGCTCGTGCCGCCTCAGCGGCAGCGCGTCTTTCGCACGGGAGATGAAGCCGGATCTTGCGCCCGTTCCAGGGGCGGCGAACGCAGCGTCGCCTGCACGGTCCAACAAGTGGACTGGGGGTGACGGTTGGCGACGAGACGGGCGCGGGCCCCCGGGAGCCCCCGGGTTCTCCCAAACGCGGACACGCGGGCGCTGGTAAGAACTTCGTGCTCTTATTTGTTTGGGATTGTAGATTTTTCGCTTCGAGCTCCGAGAGAATGAGAGCTTTTCCGGTCTGGGCGGTGGTGAGGCCGTTTGGTTCGCAGATCCCTCTCCTCCCCGAGAGGCTTAAGTTCGGGAGAGGCCGGCCGCGCCCAGGAGGAGGCGGGCTCGTCCCGATGGCGGCGGGCGCGCCAGCCGGGAGGCGGGCACCAAAGCCGGCGGCGAGACCTCCTCCGCCGCCCCGGGGCCCGTGATCGAAGGATGGGAACCTCAACGGGCCCGCGAGCTCGATGCCGACGCCGACGCCGTCGACGCGAGGAGTCGCACGGCCCCAGCCGTGGGGCGGTGCTCCGGGAGCCGGCCTCGGGGACGGGTACTCGTGCCAAAATCCGCGGCTTCGGTGGAGCCACCGCCCCGAAAGAGGAAAATATCGCCGCGGTGAGCTCTCTCCCTTTGCGTGGTCGAGTGGTGCGTGACGTTTGGGTGCGCGAACCGACTTTGGCGGCCAGAGGGGGCGGCTGCGCCAGTATCCGAGAAACGCCCCCGGACAAACGAGTCGCCCTCGGCCGGCATGGGCTCGGGCCGGTGATGGCGAAGCCCGCGATTCCGTGACAACGAGCTCAGCCTCGGCGACTTGAGCTGGTCCGGGCGGGCTCGGGGGCCACGACAGTGGCGAAGTTCGGCGGAGGGGACCTCGTCCGCGGCGGCGATCATGACAACGGGCGGCGATGGCGGCGCGACTACGGGGTCAGATGATGGCGTTTGTTCCGTTCAAGGGGGCACCGCTGACCTCTCTTGCCGTTGTTGACGCCGAGCTCCTCCTCTCTCGGGCCCCCGCGAGCGACCGTCTCGGCGGCCGCGAGTCGGCGTCGAAGGTGGCCCGGACTCGATCGTGAGATCCGGTCGGCGGCTCCGTTAGGGCCGAGGGCCGCCGGGGTCCCCGTACTGCGAGATCCCGGTGGCGCCGGGAGAAGAGACGGGCGAGGTCCGAGGATGTTCGCCCACGGGTGAGGCTCCGAGGAGATGATCGGCGGGAGTCGGTGGCTCGTCCTCGGATCGAGGAGGCTGCCCACCGAGCACCTTGTTGTTGACATCTCCGATGACGAAGAGACGGCGGAGGCGACCCGGTTGCGCAGCCGAAGGTGAGGGCCCATTGGGGCTAGCTCGAAGATGTCGTGGGTCCCCCGGGGGAGAAAGGCGGCGCCCGATCGAAAGCGTTCCCGCCGGGGACAATGACATCGTTCTCCCCGGCTTTGATTTCGATGACGCCGCTGCGGCCCGCGCCCACCGAGGCCCGGCGTCGCGTGTTCCGACTTGTGCAGGTTCGAGATCGTCATGGCCTTAGGTGTTCTCTCCTTTTCTTGTGCTTCCCCAAGCTGCTCATGTGCTTGTGCTCTTCGGGCTCTGCGCAGGATTCCATCCGGGACACAACCGGGCCGACACGGCTTTCACCAAGGGGGGCTTCATCGGGAGCTTGTTGAGGCGTGCAAGGACATGAGTGAAGAGCCTGGGCGGCGGCCAGCCTTCAAAGATCGATTTCTTGAGCGCCAGCGGAAAACGTCGTCGGACTCGTCCGGGACGCGAAGGCCGGACCTTCGGGCGGGCGCAAAGAGGGAGCCGGCCGCACGGCAGGAGGTGGCTCGGCGAGAGGAGCGGCTTGAGCTTGCCCACCAGCGGCGGCGCAAGAAGAAGATGCAGGAGGAGCTCGACACCCTCCACCGCCTCTCGAGGACAAGGAGCTCGCGCTCGGCGGCGGTCAGAGGGCGGAGGCCCTTTATAAGGAGAAGACGAGGCTGGCCGAAAGTGCCTTCGCCAACGCCGACGCCGAGCTTGCGGGTGAGCGCCGTTGCCGGGCCTTCGCCTTTCATCCTTTCGGTGTTTGAGGCCGATTGTCCCCTTCGATGGGACCTCAAGATATGATCGCGAGGTCGCGGAAATGTGGTGGCTGCTGTCATGCGACGTGCGGGAGAGGGACCGGCTTAACGACGAGAAGAACGGGGGCACTCGGCGTAGGGCGGCGGGAGCTCTCCACTGACGAAGTTGTGGGAGTAAGCGGGCGACCGGGCCGCCTCAGATCGTGAGTCGTGGTGACTTCTATTATTGACCATTTCCTCGT
The DNA here is from genome assembly GCA_015847255.1 of Hyparrhenia diplandra. NCBI lineage: Eukaryota > Viridiplantae > Streptophyta > Magnoliopsida > Poales > Poaceae > Hyparrhenia > Hyparrhenia diplandra. The sequence goes on from JADLZK010009892.1 coordinate 163,671, forward strand.
CTTGCGGGTGAGAAGGAGAAGTCCACTGAAGGCGGCCGGGCCGCCGAGACCGCGGGCGGGATCTTGCTCCGTCGCGGCCACCACGGAGCATACTCGGGACCGCGGCTGCAGGGGAAGGAGGCGGATCTGAAGCAGCGCACCATCGATCTTGTCGGTGCGAAGAAAGAGCTCGAGCGTCTCCGGGCCGCGGCCGCTAAGGCCACGGAAGAGGCTGCGAGCTCAAGCAGGCGCTTGAGAATCTCTCCACCGCCGCCGAGGACGTGTGTGATGTCCTTGGTGTTGAGCAGATGGCGGACCTGGTGGACCGGGTCTCGGAGATTCCTCATAAGGTGACCGAGGACGCTGGTCGCGTGGTTCACAAGGTTGTGAGCGTTATCTTCACCATTATCCGAAGATGGACATCAAGGCGGTGAGTGCGGGGATGGGCGCCTGGTGTCGATGACACCCAAACCGAAAGCGTAGCGCCTTTGCCGAGGTCGCCTCCGTAGAGTTGTGCGGAGAACTCTTCAAGCCGCCACACGGGAGGTCGGAGCTCTGGAACCTATCGTGGAGGGACCCGAGCAGCCGAGCCGGAGGCCTCGGCGGCGCTTCTCGCCGCGCGGATGTGATGGACGAAGACCCTTCATGCATAGGAGATAGGAGCTCGGAGCCGAGCTAATTTTGTAGTTAGTTTCTAAGTCCTTGTAAACGAGGCTTTTATTGTGGAGGCTTTAAAGGAGTTCGTGCTCGTGTTCCCATCTTGTGTCCTTATCCCAACTTTTTACGAGTTCATGTTTCAAAATCGGATGACGGGCCGTTTCTCGTTAGCCGCAGGGGTGTGAGATCGTTAAGCGCCGCGCCATGCTTTTCATTAACGAATTACGTGACTTAGTTGTTCTCCGAACATTTAAGGAAGAGGAGCGCGGACTCGTGGGCACGAGCTTCGTTGTCACGATCTTTGTGAAAGATTTGCGAAAAATTGGTGTAGTAAATCGATGGGGTGTGCGCCCCCATTTTGTAGCCCCGAGCAAGGGCGGGCCTTTGTCGGGATGAAGGCCCGTCGTTGCTCAAGAGCTTAAGGCGTGAATTCGAGATGCTTGCAACGAGATCTTTGCATCGGGGCGGTGTCTTATTGAATTTTTACAGTTATGATATTTCAAAATACATCTTAAGGGTAGAAGCGGCGTAGCTGTTCGATGTTCCATGCGTTGGTGAGGATTCGTCCCCGATGGCCCTTGAGCTTATGCGTGCCGGCCTCGACTTGGTCGATGATAAAGGGACCCTCTCCCAAGGCGCGAGAGCTTGTGCCCGTCCTTCGGGCTTTGACTCGCCGTGAGGACGTGATCGCCGGACGTGAAGGCTCGCCCCTTGGCGTGTCGCTCGTGGTAGCGCCGCATGGATTGTAGGTGGCGGAGTGGATGAGCGTGATGTCACCCCTTCGCCGGCTGGTCGCGCGGCGTCTTCGAGCCGCGCTTGGTTATTGTGCTCGTCGGAAGGTCCGAGCTCGGGGTGAGCCGTACTCGAGCTCGATGTAGGGAAGAACCGCCGGACCAAGACGAGGAACGGGGGGTTCGTCCGGTGGCCCGCCGGTGTAACGAAAGACTCCACACGCCCGCGGGAGCTCAACTAGCCATCGGCGGGGCGCGCATTCTCGAGCCTCACGAGATCTGGGACTTCACGCCTGCAGGATCATGCCGATTGGCTCGCTCTACCCGTCCGTTGGTCGAGGGTGGCCGGCGCGGCCGTGTCGACGCGGATGCCGTGATCGCTGCACCGGTCGATGAAGACTTCCCCGGAAGTTGGTGCCGTTGTCGGTGATGATCGAGTTCGGGACTCGGCGGTGGATAATGCCGGTGAAGAACTTGGCGGCGGTCTCCTCGGCCGACATCGCGCGATGGGCATGACTTCGATCCATTTGGAGAACTTGTCGACAGCGACGAGGAGATGCATGTATCCTCCGGTCGTCCTCCGGAATGGTCCTACCATGTCAAGACCCCGGGCACGCGAACGGCGAGCGAGCGGGATCGTTTGGAGGGGCTTCACCGGGAGGTGTTCGCTTGGCGAAGGCGACCCCGCGCGAACGGGCGGACGACCAGTGGCGCCGGCGGCGGCGGTCAGCCAAGAGAAACCTTGACGGAAGGCTTTCCGACGAGGGCCCGTGGTGCCGCGTGATGGCGCGTATTCGCCCCGCGTGGATCTCTTTGACGGAGCTCGACCATCTTCGAGGGTGATGTATTTGTAGAATGCCGTTTGCCCGCGGTCGGTAGAGCTCTTTCCCTACACAAGAGCAAAAAGCCTTAGCCCTCAGGGGCTGGCGTCGCGACTCCTCGCCGCCGGGAAGCTCGCCTTGCCGACCATCGAGCAGCCGGGCACCGCCCGGTCCCGGCCGGGTGGTGGCTCGATGACCCCCGAGCCGGCCAGGCGGGATCAGCGACCCCCCGAGCACGCACGGGAAGAGCTCGTGGCCAAGCGGGCCCTTGTCGGAGCGACTCCCCTTGCGGACGCCGGTGTCCATGGGGTCTGGCCGGAGGGGAGCTTGAGCTCGCACCTCCGAAGCGGGCTCCCCCGAGGGCCGTATCAAGGCTTGTGTTGTTCGTGCATAAAGACTCACGGGGAACCGGCGGCGGTCCGACGCCGAGCTTGGCGAGGGCGTCGGCGTCGTTGTTGAGGTTACGGTGGGCGTGGTTGACCTCCGGCCCGTGGAAGTGTTCCTCGAGTTCTCGGACCTCCACGGTGGTACGCGACCATCTTCCCGGGTTGACGCCAGATCGACCTCTTTCATGACTTGGTTTTGACGAGCTCGAGTCTCCCGGACTTCGAGGTGCCGGATGCCGAGCTCGTGTGCAAGTCGCCCGTTCGTTCAACGCCCAGATTCGGCCACGTTGTTGGCTGGAAGTGCGGCGTATCGAGTATTTCATGCGCACCTTTTTCGGAGAAAGGTGAAAACGAAGGCGGCGACGGCGCCGTACTTCTTTACCGATCCGTCGAAGTGTAGGGTCCGTGACTTCGATGTCGTCGGGCCTGGGTGGCTGCTCGACCTCGGTCCCGTCGGTAATGAAGTCCCGCTGCAGCCCGAGACTTGATGGCGTCTCTCGGGCGATACGTGATTTCGGCTCCCATGAGCTCGATTGCCCACTTGGCCGTGTCCCGTGACCTCTGGTCGCGGGATGACCTCCCCGGGGATACTTCGAGACGACGGTCACCGGGTGGGAGTCGAGTAATGTCCGAGCTGCGTCGGGTGATGGCGCGGCAGACACGAGCTTTTCGGCGTGAGTAATGAGTCTTGGTGTCGGTGAGGACCTCACCGACGACACACGGGCGCATTATCTTGAGCGCGCGTGCCTTCCTCCTCTCTCTCGACGACGAGCACGGTGCTCACCACCTTCGAGGTGGCGAGATGTAGAGGAGGATTGGCTCATTAGCCGCAGGAGCAACGAGTACAAAAGGCCGGCAAGGAGTTGTTCCCGGGGGAGTCGAGGGCTTCTTTGGGCCTCGACGGACCAGAGAAGCGCCGGTTTTCTTCAGCGGCTTGTAGAGAGGAGGCTTCGCCTCCCGAGCTCGGGCTATGAAACGACCTCCGCGCCGCGAGGCAGCCCGTGAGCCGCCGGCACATTTGACGCCGTAATCGGCCCCATGCTCGTGATGGCGGCGATTTTCTGGTTGGCCTCGATGCCACGCCCGAGACGATAAAGCCGAGCAACTTCCCTTGTGGGACCCGAAAACGCATTTTTTCGGGTTGAGCTTGACCCCGTATTCTACCGGAGTTTGGCGAAGACCTTTTCGAGGGAGGGGACGAGCTCTTTCGGCGTTCGTTTTTGACGATGTCATGTCATCGACGTAAGCTTCCACAAGCTTCTCGAGGAGCTCTTTGAAGACTTTTGATACACCTTTGGAAGGTGGCGCCAGCATTCTTCAAACCGAAGGGCATCGTCACGTAACGAATCGCCCAAACGGAGTGATGAAGGAGGTGGCGAGCCGATCGGCTCGTTCATCGCTATCCGGTGGCCCGAGTATGCGGCCGAGAAAACGAGGGTTTCGCACACCGGAGGTGGAGTCAACGATTTGGTCGATGCGGGCGGCAAACGGATCCTTCGGGCATGCCTTGTTGAGACCCGTGTAATCAACACACATTCTCCATTTCCCATTCTTCTTATTGACTAGTACGGGGTTGGCTATCCACTCGGGATGATACACCTCCTTGATAAACCTAGCGGCTAAGAGTTTATCTATCTCCTCGGCGATTGCTTGGCGCCGATCATCATCGAAACGCTCGAGCCGTTTGCTTCACGGCCGAGAGCCGGGCTTAATGTTCAAGGAGTGCTCGGCGACTTCCCCCGGTATGCCCGGCATGTCCGAGGCTCTCCACGCAAACACGTTGAGGTTTGCGGAGGAAGGTCGACGAGCTTCGCCTTCCTATTTAGAGAGAGCTCGGACCCTACGCCGGAGGTGCGGCCATCATATCGACCTCTATCTCCTTGGCGTCCTTCTCCGGGCTCGAAAGTGCCTCCACGGTCTTCATGAGCTCACGGATGGGCTCGATCCCGGGGCGCTCGAGCCCGTCGTGCGGCTTCGTGCCCGCAGCTTTCTTGAGCTCGGGGTGTCCTCCCAAGACCGGCCCGAGCCGCCATCTTTTACGGCGCATCTGCTCGATCTCGACCGCGCGGCGTCGGCGTACTGGACGGCGGCGACCGCATCGATCCGAGCGTGCGGTTCGAAGGTGGAGTCGACGGTGATGACCCCCCTTGGGCCGGGATCTTAAGCTTGAGGTAGGTGTAGTTGGGGGCGGCCATGAATTTCGTGATAGCACGGCCGTCCCAAGAGCGCATGGTAAGCGTTCTTGAAGGGAGCACCTGAACGTGAGGGTCTCCTTCCCCGGAAGTTATCCGGTGCCGAAGGTAACGGGGAGATCGATCCGCCCGGCGCGGAACATACGCTTCCCGGCACTACGCCATGGATCGGGTCGGTGAGGGAAGGCGCGCCTTGGTGATGCCAAGGGCCGGGAGTGCGCGCGGACGTAGGAGGGAGGTTGAGGCCGCTGCCTCCGTCCATCAACACCTGCCGAGGCGCTTGGTGCGATGATGGGATCAACGACGGCGGGTACCTCCCCGGGTACGGGATGTGTCGGGAATGATCGGCCCCTGCCGAAGGTGATCGCCGAGCTCGACCACTTGAGGTAGGCGGGCATCGCGGGCTCGGTGAAGAGGACTTCGCGGCGCCGTGAGCTTCCGTCGGCGCTTGGACTCGAGAGCCGGGGCTCCGCCGAAGACGACGTTGACGGCGCCGTCCCGATGTAGGCGTCGTCGCCGCGCCCCGTCCTCGGGCTCTACCGCCATAGGCTCGTTGGTCCCCCGGCGCCTCCCTTGGCGTGCCCATCACGTGCTTCTTCTCGCGAGCCAGTCCTTCATCTTGTGCTTGACGGGGCCCTCGTGATGTGGGCATGGGGCCTCGAGCATCTTGTCGGCGTGCTCCTTGTGGGCGAAGCCTTTTCCCCCCCGGCGGGGTCTGCGCTGACCGCGACGGCGACAAACTTCGTCGTTGTCGCCATCACTGGCGCTTGTTCTTTTGTTCTTCCTCTTGCGGGGGGTGGGAGCTGGATCCACCAGCGGCCTCGTCGTCGTTCTTGGGCTTGCCCTTGCCGTGGCGGCGGAGGCGGCATCCTCTCCCTCGGCGTGTCGGGTGGCGAGGTCGAGGAGCTCCTTCACGGACTTAGGCTTCTTGCGCCAGCTGCGAATGAGACTTTTTTTGTAAGTGGTGCCGAAGGTAAACGCGGTGATGATCTCGAGTCGGAGGCCTCGAGAGGTTGTTGCGAGTTTGGAAGCGCCCGATAAGTCGCGCAGGCTCTCCCCTTCTTACCTTGCACCCCGGGGAGATCCCAAGTGGCTTGCTAGGCACGGCGTAGGTGCCCCGGAAGTTGCCGACGAAGACATCTCATGATCCTCCCGGGCCGGATGGTGCCCTCCCGGCGGTGCTCGAGCAGAACGAGGCCGAATGCGCAAGGTAGGGGGGCGGGTTGCGGATGATAAAGTAGTCGGCTGTCGGCACCTCCGGCTTGACAACCGAGGCGATAGTCTTCGAGGCAGTGGCGGCGGTCGGTCCCCGCTGTACTACCTCGCACCGGGGTCGGGCCAAAACGAGGGAAGGGGTCGTGTATGGCGCGAGCCGAGGCCCTTGGCCTCCTTGAGCTCCTTTCGGCGGCGCTGGGTCTCGGGAGGAGCGGACTCCGTTGACGACGTTCGGCGTGAGGCCGCGGCCCTTGTCCGTGTCGCGGCCGCCGTGGACGCCCTCGGTGGCGATTGTCGCACTGCGGGACGCGCTCGAGTCGCCGGCGGCGGTGTTTGTCGCCGTCGTCCCCGGGCGTTTTTGTACGGGCTGGCTTCCGCCTTCCGTCGGGCGTTGATGGTGTCACGCGGCGTCGCGGTTCGCCGTCCCGGCCGCTGCGTGGACCTCTCGGGTGGCAGGGGAGGCCCGCGGCTCCTCCCGAGTCGACGGTGTGATGCGAGCTTGTCGCCGCTTCTTCGCCGCCCCGCCACGAGCTTTGACCTGCTCGTAGGCTCGGGCGTACCTGGGGGTCCTCGGGGGATCTGGGGCCTCTCAACACCGGCGGGAGTTGCTCGGCATCGCCGCCGTAGCTGATACGATCACACACGGGCGTCTGGCGCTCGGGCCACGCCCTTGAGGCGCCCTTCCTCCTTTCTCGGGCGGAGGGCCTCGCGCCCCCGAGCCGCCCTCTCTCGAGCTCCTCAAAGCTCCTCCAGCCGGGCCTTGACGTGATCGACGGGGTGGGTCACGCTGGCCGCGGGGCGGAGTTCGCAAGCGGCGCCGAGTCGCCGAGGAATGGTCGTTGTGGCCCCTCGGGGCGTGGCACACGTAACACCGGACGGGCGGGGTCGCAGTCCGCGGAGGTTTCATCCCATCGAGGGCGAGCTCGAGCTCATGGACTGATGCCTTAGGGGGCTCGTTGCCCCAAAAGAGGGGAGACGCGGCCTGGCCGCGGGGTACATCTTGGCGTATGCCGCCGTGAACTCGTCCACCGCCGGCCGCGTCGCCGCCCGGCGAGCCGAGGACGACGTTGGCGATGGAGAAGGTGACATCGCGAACAGCCTGCGTGGGCTCGCGCCCGAGGATGTCGGGAGGAGGAGGTCCTGATCGGGACGAAGGGCGATCCGCCGCGCGCGGATGGGGCTAGCGGGCTCCCGGCGAGCCCCGCCCCATGTCGGGCGAGGATGGAATCGGTGGCGCGTCGCGAGGCGCGGGGATGTCCTCACGCCGCATCGGAAGCGGGTGAAGACGGCCTCCGGAGTGACTTCTCGCCGGATCGGTCGGTGAAGTCGAAGGTGCCGGCGCAACACGGCGCCCGGTCAGCGGTGTCGATGAAGAAGCCATCGGAGTGGAAGATCGTCGCACTAGCGCTAGCCCCCTACCTGGCGCCAACCGGCAGTGGTCTAATACCACCGTCACACAAGAATGGTGGCTAGTGCGGACCAGAATAGCCTAACTCAAGAGATAATGACACAGATTTTATCTTTGGTTCGGCAAGATCGGGCTCCCTAATCCCGGTGTGATCACTATCCGAGCCCAAATGCTCGCATCTGGGTGATGACAAGCGGAGCGGAGAGAGGGAGCGGGCTCCCAAGTCTCTAAGATTGAGGCAAGTGCCAATATGGGGGGTGAGTGAGGATGTTGGTTTGGGGAAACTGGATGCGTTGTTCAGGTGTCCCTTGCCCCACCGAGAACCCTACCCCTCCTTTTATAGTAGCAGGGGGTAGGACATATGAGCTCTGAGTTGGGACGAGAATAGGTGGAATAATACACTACGATTGGGGTCGATGAAAGAGCTCTTCGAGCGAGCTCGCGAAGGTTGGCCATGTAGCTACCTCGAACTCTCGGCGGCCTTGGATCTGCCGGAACTGGTCGTCGCCGCGTGATGCGTGGCGGTCGGGGCATGGGCGGTGGTCATGCGTCGCCTCGTCCTTGACCGTAGTGGGAAGCCGCCCCTTCGGTATGGGGGTGCCCACGACGCCGGCGGCGGCAGAAACCGTCTTGGCCCGGTCACCGCACGGCGCGGGGTTGTTGAGGTGACGAGAGGATGGCATAAAAGCTCTCGGCCGAGCTCGTTGGTTGGTCAGGACCTTCCTTGAGCTCTCAACAGCCTTGGATGCGAATTAGCCGTTGTCGTATCGCGCGAATCCCGGTCAAGGTGGCGGTCACACGTCACAATAACCCCAATCGTGGTTGAAACGGTCCGTCGTCATGGGCAACGACGCCATACCGTAGATGAGGTGTGCATACGCCGCTTGTACCGGAGGTACCGTGGCGACGCCTGTTGGAGTCGACGGGGGTATGGGGGAGGTGACTAACGTCGCATCTTCCATCATCTTTGGCACCTGCGTGGCCACGGTACCTCGTCGGAGTGGTTGGCCAACTCCCGCATTTGCCGATCTTCCGCTAGGACGCCAGACAGGGCGAGCTTCGCGGACGCGGCGTTTGGAGGGCTCGCTCGAACTCGAGCCGGCGAGAGGCGAAAAAAGAGGTCGCGCCGAGAAACTCGAGCGCACGCGCCGCGAAGCCTTCGCCAGGAGCTCGGCGAGGCGGAAAGGTCTCTTGTCTCGAGGGAGCTCGTGTATTGGTCATCCGGCTTTTCGCCGGGTCCCGAGCTTCGGACGTGGCGATGGACGGACCCCGCCTGGAATCCCCGAGGCGTGTCATCGGGAGTCTTGACTTGGCGGGTTTGGGTTATCAAAATATTGATCCCCCACAAGGCGATTCTTGCCGGCCGGTGGAGATCCATGTTCCATTTCTTGATTGCCCAATGAGCCTTGAACTCTAATTCAACGGGTAAGTGACATGTTTTTCCATATACGAGTTGATAGGGTGACATGCCTATCGGGTGTTTTTGAATGCGGTTCGGTAAGCCCAAAGTGCATCCGGAAGCTTGTCCTTCCACGCCTTCCCCATTTCATCTACGGTCTTTTGTAGAATATTTTTGATTTGTTTATTAGATGTTTCGCTTGACCACTAGTTTGGGGATGGTAAGGAGTAGCGATGTTGTGATCAAATTCCATGGTCCGCTAGGTACTTTCGAAAGGTTTTATCGATGAAGTGAGGACCTCCATCGCTATGACCATCCGTGGTGTACCAAAGCGTGGAAATATGATTTCATGGAACATTTTCTTGGCATGTTTGGAATCATTTGTTCGACATGGTAGTGCTTCTACCCATTTGGACACATAGTCTACAGCTACCAAGATGTATTCACAATTCCCAAATTAGGGAATGGCCCCATAAAATCAATCCCCAAACATCAAAGAGTTCAATTTGGAGATTGTTTGTGAGAGGCATTGCATCTGGGTGCATTAATGTTTCCATGTTTTTGGCATCGATGGCATCTCGACAAACTCCTTTGTATCTGCATACATCGTTGGCGGAAAAAACCACTTTGCCATATCTTGGCATGTGTGGGAATGCTCCATAATGTCCTCCATATGGCGAAGCATGACATCTTTCCATAATTTGAATTGCCTCACCCATAGGGACACATCTTCTCAACAATCCATCTACAAGCAAACTCGAAAAAGGTATGGCTCATCCCAAAGGTGCAAGCGGCTTTCATGGATTAACTTTCTTTTTGTCCGCACGGGTGGGACATAGCCCGTGACTATAAAGTTCACGATGTCCGCATACCATGGATCGAGTGTGTTATCTTGAGCAAAGTGTCATCCCTTAGGTAGTCATTTATGGGTAGGTCATGTTTTTTCCTTGTATTGTAGCCTAGACAAGTGGTCGGCTCTTGAATTCTCTACTCCCTTTTTATCTCGGTTTCAATATCAAACTCTTGGAGTAGAAGAATCCATCGAATTAACCGAGGCTTAGCATCTTTCTTAGTGAGGAGGTACTTAAGAGCAGCATGGTGCGTATAAACAATTACCTTTGCCCCCACTAAGTAAGATCTAAACTTGTCTATAGCAAAAAGACAACGACCAATAGCTCTTTTTCAGTTGTGGCATAATTGAGCTGCGGTCCAAACAAGGTTTTGCTAGCGTAGGATATGGCATAATGCTTCTTATCCTTGGTTTGGCCTAAAAACGGCACCAACCGCGAAAAAAGTCGCTAGCATCACACATTATCTCAAAAGGAATATTCCAATCAGGTGGTTGAATGATTTGAGCTAAAATGAGTGCCTTCTTAAGTATTTGAAAAGATTCATGGCACTCATCGGTAAAGATGAAAGGTGCATCTTTAGCTAAGAGACTAGTCGGGGGTCTAGCGATTTGAGAAAAATCTTTGATAAAGCGCTATAGAACCCCCGCATGTCCTAGAAAGCTGCGGATTTCTTTCACATTCGTGGGAGGTGGGAGTTGTTCAATAACTTCAACCTTTGCTCTATCCACCTCTATACCACGTTCGAGACACCTTGTGTCCTAGCACTATTCCTTCGAACCATAAAAATGACATTTCTCCCGGTTCGGGACTAAGGAATTTTCTTCACACCGTTGTAAGACTTTATCTAAGTTCTCCAGCAATCGTCGAAGGTTTTTCCATAGGCGGTGAAATCATCCATGAACACTTCAACGATTTTCTCAATCATATCGGAGAAAATAGACATCATGCACCGTTGGAAGGAAGCTGGAGCATTGCATAACCGAACGACATTCGTCCGGTATGCGTAAGTTCCATACGGGCATGGGCATGTAAAAGTGGTCTTACTTTGGTCATCGGGGTGGATTGGAATTTGATGATAACCAGAATAACCATCAAGGAAACAATAGAAAGAATGATTTGCAAGCCGTTCCAACATTTCATCAATGAAGGGTAACGGAAAGTGATCTTTCTTTGTAGCCTTGTTGAGTTTTTCGATAATCAATGCACATTCGCCACCCTGTGATGGTTCGTTGAGGAATAAGTTCATTTTTCTCATTCCTAACGACCGTCATTCCTCCCTTCTTTGGCACAACTTGGACGGGGCTAACCCACTCGCTATGTGGCACGGGATAAATAATCCCAAAGCATGTAGGAGCTTAAGGACTTCTTTATTAACAACTTCTCGCATAGCTCGTTAAGTCTACGTTGTGGTTCCCTAGAGGGTGATGCATTTGGATCAATAGGGATACGATGTGTGCAGAGTGCGGGACTAATCCCTATGAGATCTCCAAGTGAGTAGCCTATGGCTTTTCTATGTCTTTCTAAACAAAGTGACAAGTTTAGAAGTCTCTTCATAGGAAAGTTTGTCACCGATAATGGCGAGGGGTTTCTCGATTATTATGAAGGAAGACATATTTCAAGCCAGGAGGAAGCGGTTTTAATTCTATTGGAGGAGGTAGAGGTTGTTGGGCCGTCTAGCTTAATGGGTTCTACCAACTCTTCTTCTTCTTCTTCAATAAAGTGTTCAACGTCGAAGGATGGTTGAGTCATCTCTTGTAGAGATGCCATTAAGACCTCAATAGGGTCTTGTTCGGTCCGGATTCCACTATCGTATTAATAGATCGATCAAGAGGAATAGTCATGGTGGAATTCCCAACCTTGAAGTCTAAGTGACCTCGCAATGGTTCTTCCTGTAGAAGTCTCATGATTGGTCTACCAATCAAGAAATCAACTTCTGAGTTGTCATAAATATGAAAATCTAAGCATAACTCAGAGTTGTTGATTCTTACAGGAATAGCCCTTAAAACTCCGTGGCTTTCAAGAATAAATCCTGATGGGCCTTGTAAAAGTTTTTGAGATGGAGTTAAGGACGTGTCGGGATAAAGAGCATCAGCTAACTCTTTTGAAATAATGTTTATCCCGACAGAAGGATTGTAGTGGACTTCTCTAGCGGACCCTCTAATTTGGCATAAGAGAATGGTTGAAGGGGAGGTGATTTGAGCTACCTCGGTGATAACTCGCTTGATCAACCATTCATAACTCATAATTCTTTGAAAGGCTTTTGATATGTTGTATGCTAACCGTTTCTTCCTGTGGATCAGGTTGAGTGGTCTTTTCTAGAGGTCTCGCTTGAATAGGAAAATTCGAGGTATTTCCATAATCTTCAAAGATATCTTCCTCGAATTCAAAGGGAAATTCTAGAGGAGATGGTTCATCATCCTCCGGTTGGGTTTGTGTTCCCTTTTCAGAAGGTTTCTCAACAACCAAATTACTAGATGAGTCTATTGGAATTTCTAATTCGGCTGCATGTTCCTCCTCTAATGGTTCGGGGCTTGGCTCGACTTCTTCTTTGAGGAATTCATCGTAGACGCTAGTGTATGGGGTATTTTCAAGAATTTTGTCAAGGATAGCTTTTCCCTCACTAACGGTCTTATGTGAAAATGATCCTCCAGAAGATGTATCGAGGAATAGGGCTGCTTCTTTGCTAAGGCCATAATGAAAGTGTTGTAAAAGGACTTGGTCAGCAAAGATAAATCGGGGCCAGAGATAAAATTAAACTTGAAAATCTTGCCCAAGTTTGCTCCTATAGTTTCTTTCTCTTTTGTTTAAAATTAAGAATTTCAAGACGAAGAGTAATGATATGGGAAATAGGGAAGAAAGCAAGACAAAATTTGTCTCGAAGTTCCTCCCAATTCCCGTTCACACTTACGGAATTATGAGCATACCATTGTTTTTGCTCTCTTAGAAAGAGAGAAACTAAAATAATTTCCATTTTAGGGTCTCATGTTTCATGCGAGGGGATATTCAAGCATGAACATAGTTGCTCAAATTCTCGGATGTGCACATATGGATTTTCGTCTTCTTTTTTCGAGAGAAAGTTTGCTCCGAACCATAGCTATAAAGCGGCGAATCTCATAGCCATCCGTAAGAATAGGATGTGCTGATTGTGGTGGCTCTATCAATTCACCCTTTGGAGCGGAAAATTTATAGATTGGAGTGGAATCCATAATGGTAGTGGTATGAAAAGGTGCGAAAAAAAAAAAAAGATAAATGGACTAACTTGGTTCTAAACTAGCACAGCTACCGTTCCAAGAAGCGGCGAAAAAGCTTGTTGGTATTTATTAAGCAAAGTAAAAATCCCATAGCGCCACGGATACCGATGTAGCTTTCACCGGGAGTATTCAGAGTATCGATTTCACGGGGAACGTGAAGTGTACTAGAAAGAGTTTAGAACGTCCTAAGAAAAAATATAATGATGTTGGGGAGAGAGATTGTTTCTAAGGTCTCTAATTGATCTAGGAATCGAGATACTTTCGGGTTTATTTATATTGGGACATCAGAACACTAGCCGCGGGAAAGGGATGAGAAGGGGCTAGGAAGCTCCAACTACGGTCCTACAAACACCAATCCGAACGGTGGAATACGCCTACCGTCAGGGTCGCCACCACCTGGGCTACCACAAACTATCCGTGGGATTGGGTGCAATTCCGTGTAACCGCTAGACTAAGCACCACGCCTAATCTAAAGATTACTACCTAGCGTTGCAAAACTAGAGCACTTGATACAAGCGGAATCTAATAAATAAACTTAAAGTAAATCTTTGAATAAAAGTAAATAAATAGAGAACT
>JADLZK010009893.1:0-86303 GCA_015847255.1 Hyparrhenia diplandra
TTGTATGTCCTTAAAAAGGGTTTATTTTATTGACTAGCTACGTATACAAGGTGATCACAAAAGGCTACGTATACAAGGTAAAGAATGCTTAAGTTAGCCCCAGATTCTTAAGGCGTGCAGCAAGATGGTTTTACTCATTTAAGCACCTAATTGGTTAAAAGAGAGCTATGCATTGGTACTTCATGCCCTTTTAACTTTTTCAGCATGTATCCTAAGCTTCTAGTTCGGTGTTGTTTTTCCATAACTGTATCGTTATTACATCCGTATTTTAACATAATATCAGAACGATATTCTTATTTGACAAAAGAAATGTTGAATCACAACCCATCACAGAATATATCTCAATACGAATTACATCCAATAGGTCCTCGTATTCGTATCACAGGAATCTGACAGATGCTGGAGACACAGTTACTGAGCTGGCATCATTTTCTATCAACTCATCTACGCAATACAAAAGAAAAGGTGCCTATTCTAGTTCTAAATTGAATATTACAATTTCTAGTAGGGTAAGTGGCTACTGGTTACTCTACAGATTAAGTCCATACTGCAATTATTTAACTGCTTTTGCCTGACTTCTTATCAGACTGATCCCCATCCACCCTCGAATCAGAAGCTTCTCTTCGATGCGATTGTTCTTGCCCTTCCACAGGGGGAGGAGAATCTTCAGCTGTTGGACCCTTTGGGCCATCAGACGAGGAACATGCTTGTTTTGTACCGTCACCATAGAGTAGTTTCTTCACACCTGGCTGGTTAAGAACTGCAAATAGCAAATGCATGGACATATATTTAGTAAAATGGGAATATGACTTAGTCAATTGTACGGTATCTATCAGGAAAATCACCTATGAGGTGTGTAAGAGATGCAAAGCTCCATGCAACGAAGTAGGTACAAAAGTGCCTGGGCAGAAGACAGGAAAAAAACGGCGATATTTTAGTACTTTGACATCAGAAAATACCATAACCAGAAGCATAAGTTTTTCAATGCGCATGTATCTGAAATATCTATCAGTTCAGACCAAGACCATAATGTAATAGAGGGAGAAAATGCACTTGAACTTGCTACTAACATGCCAAAATCTAACAGTTACATGGAATAGCATTTTTCTACAGAGCAGTGATGGCAAGTGGATATGCAATAACTTCATCCTCAGTGACAGAACTTGGAGCACTTTAGAAATTTGCATAAGAATAATGGAATTACATGACTTTCTGGACTCTGGTGCATCGCACGTGCTCGATAGTGCCATGAAAATTATATTAACATGCCCTAAATTCGAGGATGTCCAAATTAAAGAAACGGAAAAATGAAATATATGCAGGTCAGATGCAAATTTTGATATATGCCATCATAAAGTTTCATCTTTGTTATATGCTCTGCAAAGTAGAAATTTATGATCCAATTTGGACCAATTTACACTTGGTTTCCTTCCACTTTCTTTGCACTGAGCAGTTGGCATAGCAGCATATTTCAAAGTGGCATCTGCAGAGCTATATATCAGATAGAACTTATTAACAGCATGCATCGAAACCAGCTACAGAGCCACTCTTTTGTGAATAGATTTCAAGAACTATGCCCTTATACCTTATTTCTTTTGTTGAATCCAAAATATTTCATAGGAAGCAATAAGTGAAAATGATTTACATGGACGGAAACATCACTTCAGGTATTAAAAACAAAAAGGTACAGAAAAAGATACATGTTTTCATTTCATGTTGTGGCCCTGGAAGTGGTCTCAGGGGCATGCACGACCACCAGGTCCTTAGCGGCATGCCACAGCCCACAGTGGTTAAGGCACCTTTTAGTTGTTTAGAAAGTCAATAAGACTGAGAGTTGTGCGGATAACACCCTTGTTCAGGTCAATCTATTAGAAGCATGCAGTGCCTTAGCTTAATTAGGCTAGCTAAATTAGGCAGCATGCACACCGTGCTCATGTTTTATAAGAGCACGGTTGATGTAAGAATAAGGCATCAAATAAGAATAGAAGTTCCCGTGAGGGCTCTGTTTAACCGGCGATCTGGCCGGGTTGCCTGCCGGCCAGGCGTTCTAGTCCACTTCCTCCCCATATTCTAGTCATTCCATAACAATTTGGTACGGAGCCAATCCCGAAGTGCATCGACAACCATGTCCAACACTCCGCCGATCCTGCTGCGAAATTCGATCTCGCCTTTGCCATGATCGACACCATCAATGCCCGTCGGGCGACCATGACGCTCGGATCACGAGCATGGAGACGGTGATGGCACCATTTGCGCCCTTCAAGGTGTTCACCGTGTCGAGTGCCACCGACGCCGAGGAGAAGGCCACGACCAAGGCGGAGGACGCTAATGCAGCGTGCGTGTTGGCGGCGTCCTCGTCCCACGTCCGTCTCCAAACCCGGCGGTGGAGGGGCAAGCAAAGCAGATCGAGACGCTCCGCCTCTCCCCACCGGAGGAAGAAGCTGTTGTCGCAGAGGTCTTGCCTTTCCTCGGCGACCCGGACGACGAGATCCACGACGAGGGGACCAGCTGCTCACCGCCGCCGCAGCCATCGAGGCGCTCTGCCTCGCCCCACGGACCAGCTGCTCGCTGATGCCGCCAAGGGCCCTAGCGGCGGCAATCTCAGGAGGGTTGGGGGCTCGACCTCGACGCTCGGTCGGGCCCGCTGCGCCGCCGCTGCTGGACCCGCAACACCTGCTTGAGGGGCGCCGACCACCGCGAGGTCGCCTCCACACGTGTGCTGTCCGCTGTGACCTCATCTCAGTGCGCCGTCGGGGAGCCCATCTTCCATCCTCAACGCGGCGCTGCTCTTCGACTTTGATTCGTCGGTGCCCTCCTCTATCTGCACCTCTTCTCAGCTAGCAGCGAACCAAGCAATGCTGTTTACATGGGATCCAGGAGGGATGCACGGCCACCAGCAATTTGCACAGCTCGAGGACGAGCTGTCTTGGAGTGAGTAGTGTTGTGGCCCTGGAAGTGGTCTCCAGGGGCATGCACGACCACCAGGTCCTTAGCGGGCACCTTTTACTTGTTTAGGAAGTCAATAAGACTGAGTTCAGGTCAATCTGTTAAAAGCATGCAGGGGCTTAGATTAATTAGGCTAGCTAAATTAGGCAGCATGCACACCGTGCTCATGTTCTATAAGAGCACCAGTTGATGTAAGAATAAGGCATCGAAGAAGAATAGAAGTTCCCGTGAGGGCTCTGTTCTTCGGCGATCTGGCAGGGTTGCCTTACATAGTTTGGTCTTACAATAATGGTGTTGAGGTCAAAAAGTTCCACTGCATAAAAAATTTCTTTAAGAGATTATATCTTGATCTACTGGCATAGCTCAAGAAACTCAGATGTAGTAAGGAAAGATTACAAGCATGCAAAAAGCAATACAATATACCTGAGGAAGGCATGCTGCCAACGGGAAAGTTAGAAAACATATTGTTTTTGCACAATCTGACTCAATGGACCTTGGTTTCCTTGAATAATGTAGAACGAACTACCTCGCCAGAAAACAATCATTAGTTAACGGTTACAAGTTCAAAATGGAGCTTTCACAGAGGTGCCTTAGACCCAATAGCTCAGTTAACTCAATAACAAAATCAGGAGAATATTATTTTCTAAAGATAATGGACAATCCATAAATGATGTTGACTCATAGCACCTAAGCACTCTTCAGTATTTGCAGTTTTGAAATAATAAAGAAAGGTGAGCACTTTGAATAAAAAGAAAAATTATTTAGGAATCTTACAGAGACTGAGTACAATGTATCCCTACATTCATGCACAATCCGATCCTATGTAAGCAGTACAAAACACATAATTTGAGCAAAAACTGCATCCTAGATTCACAAATAAACAAGTAGACTCCCAGAAAATCTTGCTTCAGTGTAGTGGCTTTTTGCAAACAGTGATTCGGGTGAGTGTGGGTTAACAGTGAACAAAAACTAATGGGGGCATCTGTAAGTTGAAAATTCTTGTTTACTTGAAACAACAATAGTCAAATGGAGACATACTTCTGATAGGTCGAAACAAGGGTAATGTCTAATACATCATCACATGGCATTACCAGTGAAGCATGAACAAGCTAAAGAAACCCACTTGAACAAATATTCAATCAAGCGATCAGTTTAGCTATGATTTTATAGAATATTATGGAACACACGTATCAATCAGACTGAGTGCAGTGCATACAGCATACCTCACACCTCAGCAAGAGGAACAGAACCGTCATAGCTGGAAAGATATATAGGGCATCAGGAGTCGTCAGATCAGTAAACCAGAATGCGCCACCCTCTTTTAATGATGGGAGTTTCTCAACCATGTTTGATATCTAAAAAGCAATACAGAAGAATGAAATCATCTGTGAGAACAAAAATAAATGAGAAGAATAAGAGAGTGGTAATACAAATATGAGCATCAAAGGTTATTTGAACCCCATTTTTGACATACAAGATCTACTTACAGCAAAGTAGAGAGCAAAAAAAAGTATAGGGCGTCAAAATCATGATAGATGTTGGAAGGCCCAACCTGTAAAAAAAAAAAAAAAAAAAAAAAGCATTTAGATCTACGAGAAACCCATGCAAGCTCCCTAAAGTAAAATTGGAGGAAAAACTGTTTCCTGGCCACAAGAGAACATAAGGTAGGAATCTGCAATTCAGCATCATAAGATTATTATTGTCCAGCGCAGAAGTTAAAGATCAGAACTATGATACTACAAAACTTATTAACATTAATGACAGTTCACATCACCAAACTTAGTCCCTGATGCACCTTGTGCGTGTGCGCCCGTACCATGTTTTCACAGAGAAATATATAATGTTACATTATCAGGGAAATACAGCAACAACAACATAGCCTTTAGTCCCAAGCTCACAATATCAGGGAAATTATTCTTCTTAAATTGGGCCCAATGAAACATGGAATATAAATATAAACAACACATAACATGCAATTGTTTAGGGTTTAGGCATCAGGAGTCGTCAGATAAATATTGAAAAGTCCAACTTTACAAGCTGATAACTGATGACCAAGTCCACAAAGAACTGAAGCACAAGATTAAAGAATCAGATGTATTATGCAACTACATCCACAGCTCTGTTTATCGTTTAGATGACACATGAATGCTTAATGAAAATATTAAATCCATAGAAGCTGTATTTTAACAAGGATCATCCATCTGCTACCAAGTGTTTATGATTTACATTAAAACTTCTGCTCTATTCAAAAGAATTTAGCCTCTTCTGATTGGAGACAATTGTTACCCCATATGAGGCAATCTAGCATCATTAGATAATAATTAAGTCTTAAATAGAGGCATTCAGACATACTTTACAAATGCTAAATCATTATTGCACACTTGAAAGAAAAGGTTGGGGAACCACAAAATATTCCCTTCTCTCTGTAATGCTAATATTGTGCGCTAGACTCTTTTTTAATCAAGCAAGAAGATCTGCATAAATGTCACAGTGCAAACATAAGTACTGCATTCCACATAAACCCATACCTCCTAATTACAGAAAGCCCTCTTTGCAAACTTCTTGTTGTGATTTCTGATCATTAGTCTACAGGAAAATCGTGTATAACCAGGCTTTTAGGCAATAAAATAAAATTACTAAAAAGTGAAATAAGAGAAATGATTTTCATGAGCATTAAATTTTCTGGTTGCAACATCTCAGAAAATATAATGGTACATACACTCTCAAACAGCTTCTTAGCTTCTGAATACTCCTTTCGCATCCCCTATGCAAGTTAAAAGATGAAAGAAACATAAGGTTAGGAATGATGTAAGTTCAAACATGAAGAAGCAAGGTCCAATACTGTTAAACTCATCATAATATACAACAAAAAGAACATTTTCTTCAGTTACCTTTTTAAAGGCTTATTTGGAACACATGAATTTCACATAAATCAATTTTGCACAGAACTGTTTTCGAAAAAATTTTACCACTACAAACAAGGCCTTGACATAATCAAACAATTGGACTAGCCTAGCACATATTTACTAATGGAAACTTCATATATGCTACCATGTGGTACACAAGTCTCAAATTATAACTCTGTACAAGGTGGTACTCATGTTCTGGTGCACATCAATTTGAAGCTGCTGGAAGAACGACTCCTTAAGTCCAAAAATGTGGTTTAATTACTGTTAATAAAAGAATATGTAACATTACAATAGAATCTAAATGGGTATCTGCAAAACCGTGGCTAAGCAATCCTGTTGACCTGGGCACCCAAGTATCAGTATATCAAATTTGTCCTAACATGTCTGCAGCAGAAAATCAAAGAGAGGTAGCATCCCTAAGTTCTTACAATAACTTGTTTTCTGGCGAAGAATGACAGCGGGAACAACACGCACCGCAACAGCACTGTCGAGATAGCAATGGAAAGCCCCTACAGTTCAAAGAGAATGATATAATCCACAGACAATATTTGTAACAATAGCTTAAACCCGCAAACCCCTAAATTAACAAAGCCCTGACCAGTTGAGCCCGGTGAAGGAGTGGACGGCGTCGATGAGGTGCTGCACCGCCGCGACGGACAGCGAAGAGTCCTGTGCGACCCACGCCACTTCGCTGGGGAAGCTCGCCGGGGCCGCGGCGACCGCGGTATCGGCGGCGTCGGTGAGGATGGCGCCGGCGTTAGGCACTGGGTAGGAAGGCAACGAGGAGAAGCCACGGCGGAACGGCCCGTCGCCTGGGAGGTCGACGCCGAAGGGGAAATGGGTTAGCGTTCGGGCCGTTCCGGATGATTGGGGAGAGCGAAGTGCAGTGGCCGCATCCGGGGCGGTGGCGGAAGGGGCAAAGGGGGTGAAGGATCGTCACCGGAGCAGTGGGGGCTGAGGAGGTGTGGGAGCGCGGGATGCAGGCGGCTGAAGAGATGGCGGAGAGGCGGCGGGACCGCGCGGCCGCGGCGAGCGCCATGGCCCCACGGGGAAGGTAGCGCGGCACGGCGGGGGCGACACCACGGAACGGAAAATTTCGTTTTGTGCCACTATGCACATGGAATTTCTGTGAATTTCGCGAGTAATTTCGTTTTGTGCCGCTATGTACCCCTAAAAAAAAAAAAAAAATGCAGAGCCTCGGCACCGGCAAAGTGCCAGATGGCCGGAATAGTATTTGCTCGTTGAATTTCTGTGAATTTTACTGTATATATTTGAATGTTCACTTTGATATTCTCAGAAATCAATTTCCATGGTCACATTTGGTTTTTGACATGATTGGTCAATTTTGTCAAATAGTTAAATTCATTTGAAATTCAAAACTGAAAACTAGAAAACCAGTGGAGCCGGACTGAACCGGTTTCCACTGGTTTTAGAAACCTTGTTTGAGTAATTAGTGAAGTAAATATATGTTATTTGTGGAGCTGTTCCAAAAGACATCATCAATAGAGAGCTCACCTCACCAGAGCAGCATAAATTTCAAAATCCAAAATTTGAACTACAAGAACCGGTAAATCAAGCGGTTTCTGCAAAAAAAAAAAGGGCCAATATTAGGGTTTAACCGGCACATCCATCCATCCATTCCTTCCGACGTTTCTCATTGGCTGCCGAAAACACGTTTCATGTTCCGATGAAGATCAAGGACAGTGTGTACAGACATATGAATATCCTGTACTCCCTCCAGTATCAAAATTGTTGTCGTTTGAGGTTATCTTAAGTTCAACTTTTTAAATTTTGACTGCAGATAATTTTTATGTGTTAAGTTTTAAAATGTGAAAATAACATGAGCAGATTCGTATTGAAATTTGATTTCAAAGCATACTTCAAATATATTTTATAGGAAAACGCATTAGTCAAAGTAATGTGACAAGGATTTTTTGGCTTTGTTTGGATCGTAGGAATATCAAAGGAAAAGTACAGGAATTGAAAACGGAGGAAAGGAAGTGAGAATCGGGCGTTTTGGAACAAAGGAAATGTCAATTCCTTTCCTCGGAATCTCGTAGGCAGATGCTCGTTTTGGAGGAAAAAGAATCTACGGATCTCTTGTTTTCATTTCCTTCGCGCTTGCCCGAGGAAACTTATAGCTAATCACCGCCGCTCGGCCTCTCCACGTTCGCACGCTGACGCCGCATGCCGCTCCAGGCTATGCGAACGCACTCCTGGAAAAGAGGCGGAGAGAGAGAGAAACGCATGGGCATGGCAAAGCAATGAATGGATGAGATTATTTCTGTTTTTTTTTTTTTTTTTTTTTTTTTTTTGCCTTCCGCTTGTATGAACTATTATCATTTTCATTAAGCACTAATAATGATCTTTTATCACTGACCATGGTGTTGTTCTATAGTTCCAGCGTTTGAATTCCTGTGTTCCAAACACCCTTGTCTACTCATTTCCTGCGTTTTTCCTTTCCTCTGTTTTACCACTACACACTCACCTTATTCCTGCGTTTTTTCCTATTCCTGTGTTTTCGATTCCTGCGTTCCAAACAGGCCCCGAAACTAGAGGATGTATTATATTCGTATTCTTGTTCGTCATGTACAACTAGTAACTAGCAAGACGCATGGCACGCGCTACGAAATATTATATTCAGCCCAATATTAGGGGCATAATTTTTTTTAATATATTGTTCATCCCAAACATAATGGATTGTTCAAGTAAAAACATTCATGCAATGATCTAATATGTTGTTCAGCCCAACAAAATTATGAGATCATTTGATATATTGTAAAAAATAAACACATCATCTAATATATCACTTTCGTCAAGAAATATAATGACTTGCTTCCATTTAGACATTACATTTAACATTCGCCTTATTCAAAAAACACTATAAAAATAAAAAAATAACTCATACCTAAAGCATATCTAGTGATGAAAGAAGTCATAACAAATAACAATTTTAAAAATATTTTGAATAGGACGAATGGTGAAACGTGATGTGTGAAAGTCAAAAAAAAAACTTTATATTTATGCATGGAGGGAGTTTTGTAGAAACCAAAACATTTAGACAATATTTAATATACTGTTAAATCAAAATGTACACACATGATGCAATATGTACCAATAGTAGTGTCGATTCTGGCTAGATTGGGCCGGAATTCACACGTGAATTGGGATTGGAAGGAGGGAGGAGCCGTCGGGGAGGGGAGGGCCGGCGGGGCGCCGTGGGGGCGGCGGCGGCGGGGGCGGTGAAGCGCGCGCGCGCGAGGCGGGAGGCGGCGGCGGCGGCGGCACACGGAGTGGAAGGCGAAAGATATCTTTTATTTTGCTTGCTTATCCCATAGAGATTACATGCCTCTTGCTTATATAGCCCCGACTAGTGGGACTTGTAATCTAAGCAATCTCTATAAGGTTTCCTTTATACGATTGGAATACCTTTTACAAGCAATTTTCTATTTTATTATTTCCTAATAAGGGTCTCCCTTATAGATGAGATAGCCCCTTGCACACCAAAAATTACCTAAGATAATCCTAACTTGAAAGCGAAGCAAACTCGAGTCGTGAGAGAAGGGAAGCGGCGGCAGGGGGTCGGCCCCCCCTCGCAAGGCGCCCCCGGCCCTCCTAGGCCGGGCGGCCGGCGCGCTTGGCCCAATTAGCCACTCTCGCTGGCCCACTGCGTTCATGACATCTCCCCACCGCTCGACGAGGCGGCACGTCCACGTGCCGCCCAACCCACCACGAGGGGGCGAAGGGCAGCCCGATCGGGGAGGTGACTACTCCAGGCCCGGTAGAAGACGAGAGGACCGCGACTTGTCGTTGTCGCCGCTGCGCATTAATCGGGCGCCCTTGTCGGCGAAGGCAAAGTCGAGGTGGAGGTCGCCGGGCAGATGCTGAACTTGAAGCTCGCGGGGGGCTGCACGAAGGGACGTTCCGCCCATGCACGACGCATGACGGAAGCGCCGAGGGTCCCGGACAGCTCGATCATCCGGGCGGGTCGGCGGAGGAGACGGTAGGTGTAGGTCGCCGGCGACCGTCACCTTAGCATGGAGCCGCCTGCGCAGAGACGGACGGATCGATGTGGGCGGCGAGGAGGTGAAGTCGAGGAGGCAGCCAGAGTAGGTCGGGCCGGGCGTGCTCACGGGCGGCCCCACCGGATCTCCCCGCATCTATCTGCACCGACGGTGACGTTCCCAACGCTGAAGAAGACGACGCCGTTGTTGTCAAAGAGGAGGACGGTGGCACCCTCGATCCGCTCGTCGGGGCATGGCCGGAGAAGAAGGACGCTTGCCGGAACGCCCGATCCTCCCGGAGACGATTGGGAGGTGGAAGCCCATCGCTACGCCATGCGCCGAACGTTCTCCCCAAAGATGAAGTCCTCGGAGAAGCGGCGGCGGGGATGTAGTAGCGGTGGAAGTACCTCACGATGCCATAGTGGAGGCTCCACTCGGGCGCCAGAATATAGCTCGATGGCGTTGGAGATGATCCCGAGCTCCTTGTTGGTCGTAGTGGCCGGTGCAGCCTCGTGATCATGTCGTTCGACGCCGGGCCGCCGATGTCGTCCATAGCAACAAACAGACGCCGGCTGGCCTGGTATCGCGGTCAACCAGGGCGGTCATGATGTCGCCGCCGATGTTGCCGGTGCAGCCGTGGTGGCGGCGTTGCCCGGCGCCGTTGTCGGGCGCCCGGCTCCGGCGTCGTCCGCTCGCCGTCGTTGTATCGGGCGGGCGAGGTCGATGGCCTCCTCCATCGAACGGGGCTCGAACCATTCGAGTGCCGTTCGCAACGAGGTGCGCAAGCCCTTCGACGAAGAGGTCGACGCGGTGGCGCTGTCCCTCAAAATCCATGCGCGTGAAACATAGACCTCGAAGGCGTTGATGTAGTCGCCCCGGCCTTTGCCCCCGGGGGGCAGCGCGTATGCCCCCATGACGTCGAGGTGTCGGGGGGGCGGTGATGTCGCAGCGCTGGTGAACTCGTCCCACTCGGCGGGGACTTCTTCTTGGACAGTCGATGTACCGGGCATCGCGGCAAGACCGGTGAGATGGAAGGCGGCGTAACTCACGTGAGTAGTCCGGTCGATGTCCAAGTTGAGCTCGAAGAAGAGCCCGTGTTGCGAATCCGAGAGGTCGGGTCGCCGGTTCCGGCCGAACTCCCGGACTTGCAGCGCGTGGACGTAGCGAGGAGGGTGTCTTTGCCGCTGGTGGAAGCACGGTCTGCCGGGCGCCGCGAGTGGTGGCTGTCCAGCCAGTACGTGAGCGCCGCGGGTGGCGCCGGGAAGGGGCAGGGCGCCGCGGGTGGCGCCATCTCTCGCTAGGAGAGTCCTCGCGCGGTCGCGGTGTCGGTGGAGAGGAGAGGGCAGTGTTGACACCTGTTATAGCATAATATTAATAGTCAACTAAACATGAAATAAGGACGTAAAATGAATATCAACATAGACTAGGGGTCTAACTAACATAATTCCACGAGCTTTGGTGATTTATATCTTTTAGGGACTTAACAGATAAATGCGAGAGAAGAATGGAGAAAGTTCCGAATATATCTCACATACGATGACAAGACTTAACCGTGAAGTAACTTCGACCCGAAAAGTGGACTAAAACATTCTAGAAGGTACCGGAGGACACCGGAAGAAACGGAAGCCGAGGTGGCATGCCACCCGGCGGCCGCCGGTGCCAACTAGGCCGGCCGCCGGCCGGGCCCACATGTCAGCCTCGGCTTTATATGTCGGTTTACCACCGACCTTGAGGTTGTATCTACACCGTTATTGAAGGTCGGTTTGATCCAATGGTCATCGCTCATCGCCAAGGCCTATATAAGAAGACCCCTCGACCCCGAGGGGCTAAGCCCTAATTCATTCTATCTCATTCTATTTCATTATCTCTCAGTTGTAGAGGTGTCCCAATGTAAGGATAACCTCTCTCTAGGATTAGTGAATTAGAAGTAGATTAGAAGAAGATTAGTCATGTAATTAGAGATAGATTAGCCATATAATTAGAATTAGATTAGATCTAACTTAGATCTAATCAAGAATAAAAGGAGAGAGGAGCTATGCTCTTGTTCGAGATGTCTTTGAGTATGGTATGTCTTTATATCTTCTCTACAAGACTTATGATTCATATATTTATCTTCTCTATTCACTTCCATGCCTTTCATATATGGTTAAGTATAGTTGTTATGCTATTGCATGGGATCTCCTTCGTATTGAGGACTCTAGTTATTCATGGTAGCTAGAGTAGTAATCGATAGTGTAGACTTGGTGTCTAGGTTATTGGTTACCCGAGGTTGCGCCCAAACCTACGAGATAGTTGTGGTAGCCCCGGGGGGGGTGACAGCCTGTGGGGCCTTTGTAGTCCACCACGTATGGGTTGGTGTTTTCGTAGAGCTTTAGGCAGCCTTCTCCCAACTACCTTCTTCCCGTCTTTCTCTAGAGTTGGAAAGGAACTGTTGCTCCAAAGTGCATTAGTGTAATTGCTATCATAGAACCTAAGTAATAGAGAAGTACCTAGGAACCTTGATCTCTCCCTTTGACCTCTTGATTAGTTTAGTTATTCTTTGATATCTTAGGTAGGTTATCATTTTATGTTTTGATATTAACTTATCCTTTATTAATTATCCCCTCACTATAGTCTAGTGGTTTGCTAAGTTAGTGGATACATGATTGTGACTTATTAGAATTCTTTAGCCAAAGCTTCCCCTGTGGATACGATACTCTAGAATACTCATCCTAGGGAAAAGCTACAATGGTAGGTGTTACGTGGCGCTTGCGTAATCCTTCATATTCTTTTAGCACTTAACAAATGCCAACAGGCGGCCGGTCTTTGCGGTGCGTCGAGGATGACGTCGATGACGGCGGTCGCGTCATGTCTGGCGTCATCTTCCTCCTCGAAATGGAGGATGGCGGGGTCGGAGGCGACGCCGAGATCCGTGGCGGGGGGGGGGCGCGGCCGGGGCTGGCCCTGGGGCCCGGCCGTGCCGGGCGGCGGCGCGGCTGCCGCCGGCGCGTCCCTCCGGCTTGGTCGTCATGCTTGTGGGGGGTCCTCGAGGTGATGCGGGCGCATCCATGCGACGAAGACGAGCCTCCATGTCGCCGGCACTGGCGATCCGGGCGCGATTGTCGTCGAGGAGCGCCTTCGGCGCCACGGTGAACTCGTTCATCTCGGAAGCCATTGGTGGTGGGAATCGCCCGGTCTCCGGATACCCGGCCGCCGATTCGGCTAGATTGGGCCGGAATTGACACGTGAATTGGGAATTGGAAGGAGGGGAGGAGCCGTCGGGGAGGGAGGGGCCGGGGGCGCGGGCGTAGCGTGGGCGCGGTGGCTGTGGCGGCGGTGGGGCACGCAAGGGCGCGAGGCGAGGGAAGGCGGCGGCGGCACACCTGAGCTGGAAGGCTTAAAGATATTTTTTTATTTGCTTGCTTATCCTCTAGAGATTACATGTCTCTTGCTTATATAGCCCTAACTAGTGGGACTTGTAATCTAAGCAATCTCTATAAGGTTTTCTTATACATTTGGAATACCTTTTACAAGCAATTTCCTATTTTATTATTTCCTAATAAGGGTCTCCCTTATAGATGAGATAGCCCCTTACACACCAAAAATTACCTAAGATAATCCTAACTTGAAAGCGAAGCAAACTCGAGTCGTATGAGAGAGGGGAAGCGGCGGCGGCGGTGGGTCGGCCCCCCACACGCGCGCGCGCCCCGGGCCCCTCCCGGGCGGCGGCCGTCGCGTTTGGCCCAATTAGCCACTCTCAGCTGGCCCAATTCTGGTTCATGACAAGTAGAAAGTCACACAAGTGCCTAACTCCAATAGACTCCAATACCATTAACTTTTCCTTTGACATGTATAGAAATTTAATGCTCACATTATTCTCTTTCAAGATTATAATAACATGTCAACCGAGAAACGTGACCTCCTCGATGTGTACTCCCTCAGGGATGGTATTAGAAGTCGTTTAGGACAGCGACACGGTCTCCAAAACACAACTTTGACCTCTTATTATTATAAAAATATTTATGGAAATGTGATATATGTATACTTTTATCAAAGTATTTTTTTAAGATAAATCTACTCATATAATTTTTACATTTACAAACTCAACAACTTAAAAGTTATTGATGATTTATATTCCCGATGTTTGACCTCAAACCTTGTCCAAAACGACTTCTAATACCAACTCGGAGGGAGTAGCTCCTAAAAAAAGTAACAGTAAGGCTGGGCTAAATCGTTTAACACAAACAAACTTGATGAGTCACTCTAACATATAATATTCAATCACCGGTCCACATGTGTATATGAATTGAAGAACAAAAATGCTTGGAGCTTCCTGCAAGAGTTGTTCAAGCTTTCTGATACTCAACTGTTAATGAAATGGTCTACCAGTTGCTAGAAACATTTCTGAAATGCATTGTTCATGCTACACCAAGACACCAGAGTAAATGGCTTAGGCAGATCACCCTTTGAGGTGTTATATGGTCATCCTCCAAGGCATTTTGGCATCACAAATGATACCATGCTTCACTCTGCTGACCTGGAATTGAAAGGAACTTGCTCAATGATTTAATTTAGTATCATCTTTACAGGGCTAAACAAAGGATGGAACAGTGGCTTCTTGAAAGGAACTTGCTCAATGACTTAATTCAGCATCATCTTCACAGGGCTAAACAAAGGATGAAGTCACAGGCAGATAAACATCAATCTGAGAGGGAGTTTGCAACGGGTGATATGGTCTACCTAAAGCTTCAGCCCTATATTCAGACTTCTGTAGCACCAAGGAGCAATCAAAAGTTTAGTTTCAGGTTTTGGACCTTGCAAGGTGCTGGCTCGTGTGGGAGAGGTGGCTTATAAATGGGATTTGCCATCTGATTGCCGCATTCATCCAATGATTCATGTGTCTCAGTTAAAGCACATATCCCCAGCTACTGTGGTGGAGCCAAGTTTGGGGGCAGTACCGGATGGTCCTTTGATGATTTTGCAACCTGAATGCTTTACTGCTTTTCTGCTGGTTCAGAAAAGGGGCATCGACTGTGCACCGGATTCAGGTCCAGTGGGCGACTCTGCCAGCATCCATGGCCACTTGGAAGGAAGTTTCTCATTTGCAGCAGCTCTTCCTTCTTGTGCAGCTTGGGGTCAAGCTGCAACTTAAAGGAGGAGCCAATGTCAGCATCTAAGAAGTTGACGTTGGAGGCCTGATCAGCCAGTCCGGCACCCATGCTCTCTTCGTTATTCTGGTTAAGTCGTTGTTTGTCGTTTCGTTTGGGCTAATCTTGTATTGGGCGGGAGTCGTGTAAGGGCACGCCCAACCAGAGCAGCATGTCCTATTAGCCCTAGCTTACACATAAGCAAAGCGGCATGGAGGCTGCTAGACTCCCATCGCGGGCGTATACACCTATTTACACGGTCCCCACATGCTTTATGAAACGACGTCATGCAGCAGGGCTGCAGGCTCAGGTGATGGCAGACTTGTCTACGCTGTAGGATTGTAGCCCCGGCTCTACAACGCTAGATAGAGTAGATGCTTCAGCTTTTTGTCAGATAGAGCACCCGGTGCTTCTGCAGGAGAACAACAACACCTACAAGGCTAACAACTTTATACTTTTCGCTATTTGAGCCTACGTGGCCCTGACGGGGCTACCACCATCGTGGAGCGTTGGGCTTGGCCTAATGGGCCAATGGCTGAGTCGGTGTCAGTGTGGAAGTGTTGCCGGTGCGGGAATATAAAGCGCCTGGTTCAGCTATAATCGGCATGAACGAACATAACGGTTATCTTCTAACCGAATGCTACCTCCCTCCCTGCTTGCTTCCACCCCAAGTTCCTTGCTGATTCCCAATCTTAGACTCTAAATCCGGTCTAGTTATCCAAGAATCCTCACGGACCCTGACACTGACACCCATGAATTCACATATATTGTAGTCTTTCGCCATGTTGTTGGAGAAATTCTATGACGAGGTGTGCCGGTTGGATTACCCAGCTATTGTTGCAGGTCCTTGTGGCACTCGACGTCACTGCTGGCGCTACTAGAGCACGGCGATGATAGTGACTTATTAGGATTGCAAGAAGCCATTTGATGAAGACCTTGTGAAGGTCGAAACACGCATAAAAGATAGATTCTGCCTAAAATGAACTGATGCCAGCAACACCGCCGCTCATGAAATTATCTATAGGAATTCTCTGTGGTCTGTGCTCGGCTGCTTGGTTAATGGAGGAGAGCAGTACAGAGACAGAGAGACAAAAGGAGAGAATTTTCATCCTCCCGCCACCGGCATGTAATTGAGTAATTAATAATTAGTTAAATAAATCAGCAAGGCCAGCAAGTAGCATTTGGCAATAGCACTGCTAATAAAAGTCAATGAAGATAACAGTTTGTCTATTTAATCTGACATGACCCTCGTTTGAAATGAATAATACATGGGATCAGTGTCCTGTTTTGATATTTTATCAATAAAAGAAAGAGCCTCTTCAACTATTTGGTACACCAACTCCATAAAAACTAAGAAGTTGCTATAAAATCAAATCCAACTTACTTTTATTTCTGACGTTTGAACAGGAAGCACATATCCCTCTTCTTGGCACCGCATCGAACATTTTTTTTTTTTTTTTTTTTTTTGAAACGAGGAGGATATTCCCTTTCCCATTGAAACCAACGGCAATACATGCTTGGCACCGGGTTGACACCGCATGGAACATGAGGGACATATCCATCTTTGCCTAGTGCTTGTTTGTTTCTTAGGCTAATACGGTTTTTGTTTTTTAAAAATCGATAAGCATCAGACATTTATTATTGATCTTAGTTTGATTCTTCGTCTGAGCATGTAGAACAAGTAACCCAAGACCAGATAAATTGGGGATTATATATGGTTTATGTTGCTAGTCAGCTTGATTAGTTCAAACATCCTTTTTTTCTTTGAAGTTGCTTGTCAGTGTGGCGTCTTTGACTTGGACGCCTACCACTATGTTTTCAGTACACCAGAGCCACCAAATCACCGATGGATACAATTAACAACCCAGATATAACAACCAATTGTGAGTAGCTGGGATGTATCGAGTGCCTGTGCCTGCTAATATAACACAAACACAGCCTTCAATGGTATTGTTCCTCCAAACCAACATAGAACTCTGCTTTGCGAAGACTGAGCACTCAGGTCCTCTCTTCCTACACCCAAAGCAATTTCCTGGAGATCCCGTCCATCTGAAGTGCGAACTAAGGTGCTCTCTCTCTCTCTCTCTAATGACATCTTTCTGCCTCCCTTGTGGGTTGAGAACAATTGGGTACGATGCCGTTGTAATAGCAAAATACCATTGCGATCTTTTCATTGGTTTGGTAGCGAGTGCTTTTATTACTAGATCGTACGTGTCTCTTGTCGGCATCAAATAGGATCATACACCAGCAAGGGCTACTGCAGAAAGGTTGCAAAGAACCTTCATAGCATCAAGAAGACAGTGGATCAACAGAACGGGCCGAGGGGTCGGTTAGGCTTGAGCATGTTCTTTATGTGGTAGACTCTAAACGCCTATGGGGAATGATGCACCAGGGAGGAGCATGTGGAGTTTGTCTTAGGGTCGGCAAGACCATGTGGAATAACGAAAATTACACTAGGAGACATAACAAACAACAAGGTGGAGGGAAAGTAATGCAAAAGAGGGTATATGTTGTGTTTTTGACGATTAGAAGTTGAGATATTGAATCAGTCCTGATCCACTAGTATATATAGAGAAGGTCATCTCATCCCAGTAAGAAACAAGTCCAAAACACGTTCTCTAAGGTTTTCGCATCAAGAATTATATCTGAAAGATTTTTGAGGGATAATTATATCTGAAAGATTGGAAAGAGGCAAAGAAAAAAGGCAACTAGTAAGGCACCTGCCACCGCTAGCCCAAGCTCCATGCCACACACCCTCCCCGACCGCCGTTGCCATTGTCTGCCACGTGGTGCCGACAGCTTACGGCTGCTCCAGGCAGGGACGGAGCTAGGGGAGGGGTGGAGGGCAACCCAGCCCCCCTACTGCTCCAAACTACATGGAGCACCCCTTAAACCCTCCCTTAATTTTTTTTCTGTATAGTTACATATACTAGGAGGGGCTACATTATTCAGCTCACCCTAAAATTATTTTGGCTTCGTCACTGGTGGTGCGCTGCGACCTCCCTCTGTCCTCGGTGGTTGGGCTCGCCGTCTATGGCATGTCTTCTGGGCTGTGGTGCTCCTCCATGGTTGCCGTGCCATCCCTCTTGGTCCTTTGGTCGCTGGTCATATAGTGTGGTCGGTTCTCTCCGTGTTTCGCCTTCCATGGGCGTCGGGTCGGTGTTTGTGGCTGCCTGGGAGCATCTTCCTGTGACGGGGATGCGTGTAAGTGCGCGTGGTGGTGTGTGTATGGTACCTGCGGGGAAACCCGGATGGTGACCCAAACCAGGTGTGCAAACCAGCAATCTAAACACAAATGTATGGTCTCATTTTCATGGCTGAAACAACACTAACAACACTGTATTTACTGACATATTCGGCCAAGTGACCGAAGTGCTCTGTTTTTTTGGAATACCGAAGCACTCTGCTTTGGGCTTCCACCCAAATGACATTAGCTTGATGGCGAGGCAACTAGTCCTGGACATATATGACGCCAGCACGCCACAGTCCAGCAGTGTATCTGGGTCAAGCTGCCATTGACCATGCTGATTCTGTCTAACCATCAACCAGCAGATCCTGTTCCACAGCCAAGAACGAACCACATCGTCACCGTGTCAGCACTTAACTGTTTATGCGTAGCTAGATCTACATACTGTTATTTTGTTGTATCAATTGTCTCTGATTTTTCCTTTTTTACAAGAAAAAATATGCTAGCTTCTAAGTAAGGGTGACTAAGTACTAATCAGTAGTAGTGCCACAATGGCTGCATTTGTAGGAGATTAAAATGCCATGTTCGAGCTGACATTTGTTCTGGTTTTGTTATAGGAAACCAAAGTTGTCACTCATATGGCGGGTGTTTTAGATGCTCTAGCGTCCTACGTCCAAAACATGTTGTTGGAGATGGCGTCAGAAGAGATGCATATGTTGCTCGGGGTGTCTACTGAGATTGATAACATGGACTTCAAACTTCGGGATCTGAAGAACTTCCTCGCTGACGCTGATAGAAGGAACATCTCAGACCAGAGTGTTCAAGCATGGGTGAGAGAGCTAAGGGATGCCATGTATGCTGCAACAGACATCCTCGACCTATGCCATCTTAAGGCCATGGAGCGAGCCCCAAGAAATGATGCGGGATGCTTCAACCCCTTGCTCTTTTTGTATTCGAAATCCCTCCATGCCCATGACATTGGAAGCCGCATCAAGAACCTTAACAAGAGGCTAGATGACATCAAGGCACGCGGTGCATCATTCAACTTCATCAACCTTGGTATCTATGAGGACCATCGAAGAAAGGTAATGTCATCTAATGTTCATACCCGTGAGACATCAGGATGGCTAGATGAGTCGGGTTTGGTTGGTGAACATATCGAGGAGGACACTAAAAATCTAGTGAACATGCTCACAAAAGACTATCGATGCGGTAAAGAATCCAAAAAAATAATGGTTTTCTCCATTGTGGGAGTGGGTGGAATTGGCAAAACCACCCTCGCCCAAAAGATCTTCAACAATGAAGTCATAAAACATGAGTTCACAAAGAAAATATGGTTGAGTGTCAACCAAGACTACAATGATAATGAAGTGTTAAGGAGAGTTATTACTGAAGCCAAAGAAGACCACCAAGTTCTCGGAAATGCAAAGGTGACACTGGAGCAAACTCTAATACAATCCTTGAAGGGACACAAAATCTTGTTAATAATGGATGACGTTTGGGACTATCATATATGGGAAGGCGTTCTCCAAACTCCCTTAGTCAATGCCATGCTAGCTGATGGTAGTCGTGTCTTGGTGTTGCGTTTCCTAAGCGCAAGTGCCAAAAAGGCAAAAGCACTGGGAACCACAGGTTGACTTCCCACAACGACTTTGCCGGAATTGTTACATTCCAGCTACCATCGCCACGGATGTCGTGGCATTCTCAGCATTTACGTAACAAGTCCGCAAGCGCACGGAAATACCATTCTAGCATTTCACCCGGAGATATTCAGGGTATCGTTATTTATATTTTTTCCAAAGGAAGGCATGGTGTAGGACTCTAGCAGGGTCATGAACAAGACAACATGTCTATGCAGTTGACCAATACTCAATACAGGGGTAAGTCATGATAGTTTAAGATAGTGTGACACACACTTGGGCCAACCTCAAGGATAAAAGGAAAATAAAGAATAAAGAATATTCCTAAGTGGAGCAGGCATTCTAAAGTAGCCGTGCAAAGAACAAGTTAATAATCATGCAAACATAGATGACTAGAGTTTTAGGCTGAGAGTGAGATGGACGGGAGACTCCGGTGCCATACGGCCCAATAGAAGCATTTACGAACTCCTACAAAGACACACGAACGTGGGGATTTTAAGGGACGGTCAAGGCTTGTCACGACCAAGCCGCCTACCCCCTCAACCGTGGCATGCACTCATATTCGAAGGTTCCGCTTACCCGGCACCATGCCCGCGTATTAAGGTACGACCTATATCCCCTCGCACCCCCACCTCCGGGATGGACGGGCTAAGATATAGACCAGCCCGAAAAGCCACAACTAACCGCCACCTCAGCTCAACTCTTACTCTACTCAAATACATGGTATGAATGGTTAGGCCCTAAGTTCTATACGACTAACCACTACATAGGAACTATAGTCTAGTTCTTCTATCATGATCGTGTCGAGAACAACATGTCAAGAATATAACATGCAAATACTCTAGCTCTATTGCACAAGCATATGAGATCAAGACTTGAGGATAAACCATAAATGTATTCATACCGAATATTCCTTCTCCCAAGTACAAGCTCTCCAATGAAGCTTAGCCTTGCTCCAAATACTACTAAAGACTAAAAGAACTAGAGAAGTGGAGGAGTAGAGAGGAGAGGAGAAGAGGAGTAGAAAGTGAGGAGGCTCCAAATAGTGTGTGTTACAATGGTGGGAGATGGCCTCCTTTTTATAGGTAGAGGAGAGGGGGCTCATTGGAAAATACCCCTCCCCATATGGAAGGAGCCAAAACCGACCTCGGGAATACCTTCCTAGTTTGCTAAACCGACCAACCAACGTCGGCAACGCCCGATTTTGGAAGGTAACAAACCGCTCCCCGAAGCCGGGCCCGAACCGCCGGCGGGGGTGCGGCCGCACTGTGGTGCGCGGCCTCGCCGGGCCCCGCTCGGGCTGGGCTTTGGCAGCCGGGCGCCTTTGGGCCTAAAAAGTTGTATGGCGGTGTTTGCTCGGCCCGATTCTGCGTGTTTGGTCCATTTCTCCCTTGGGCTTGATGTTCTTCAGAATGCGCTTTCCGTGGAGGCGCCTTTTGGTACATTTTCCACTTGTTTCTTATATAAATCTGCACAATAATAATTTGGACACTACAAGTGGAAATATGTGAGTTATAAATGTATATGAGTATGATAAGGTATAGTTTTACTCTCTTTATGGTAGTAAGTTGACGGTAAAAATATGTCGTTAGTGACCGTCAACAAACTCCCCCCAAGCTTACCCTTTGCGCGCCCTCGAGCAAAAGAGATAAGTACTTGGTTGTTGATCAGGAGTTGCTACTATGCCGATTACATTTCACAAGTGCCGGGGTTATAATAAGATTTTCTCGCTAGAGTTTGAATAAAATGACACATCTTTTTCCCACCCTTTATTACCTTTCATCGTAGCGGGGCTTTTTAGCTTTTCTCAAAGTCTTGGGCGGTTGCCGATAGAACGGTTATAACAGTAAATTTATCATTCATCCTTTTGATCAACTTTTTATCCGGGATTTATTTAGTTAGATAATATTTATTTTTTCGAGAAAGAAGGGGCTTTATTGCTATATTTTTTTTTTTTTTTTTGGAGAGGTGGGCTCTACTCGCCCTAGACTTTTGTCTTTTATTTCCTCTCTCTCTTTTTTTTTTTTTTTTTTTTAGAGATGTGGGCTCTACTCACCCTCGGACACTTGTCCATTTTTCATCTCATTTTTTTTTTTCTTTTTTTTTTTTTTTAGCACAGCCCATATCATTTCTCTTTTTCAAAGTAGATTCCAGGATGCCAAGTTTCTCTTTTTGGGACGAAATCATAGCAAATCCATTTGTACCATATCATACTTGGCAACAACTTAGACTAGATAGAGCCTATGCAACCCACATGAATCGGGTTTTTTTAGGGATGAGTTTTTAGACTTAGCGACTAAATCCAAACTTTAGAGAAATTCGAATTATAAACTAGGCACGTGTGAAACATAAAGGCGAGCAACTATTCATCATTTCAACAAAGGGGTTTAACTAGACATTTCCATAGCTCATATATAGGAATGAAATTTGTCTTTTAAGCGTAACTCAACATTTCATAAGATAGAGAATATGATCAAAATGTGAGATACAAGTTACCTTTCTTGGAGTCCTCCCCAAGCTAGCCTTTTGCTTACCTTT
Organism: Hyparrhenia diplandra; assembly: GCA_015847255.1. Lineage (NCBI taxonomy): Eukaryota > Viridiplantae > Streptophyta > Magnoliopsida > Poales > Poaceae > Hyparrhenia > Hyparrhenia diplandra. Next base: position 22,351 of record JADLZK010009893.1, read on the forward strand.
TATGGTTCTCGCTTAGCTTGAGCACGCAATGATCCGAGTTGAGCCCGGTGGCGTGGTTAGAGGCTCCCCAAGCTTGTCTTTTGATGTCACAAAGTACCGGGACAAAATCTTGGGGTTGAAAGGTTTATCTCCTCTCTTCTTCTTCTCTTCTCTACCCTCTTTTTTTTTATTATTTTTTTTTTTATTAACCCCGTTGTCATCTTCAAGACTTACCCTTATGGATTTTGATAAATTCCGCAGGGGTTAGTCCATATGATCGACCAAAATCTACACTAGCAATTTTAGGTTCAATAACCAGACTCGACTCCATGTCTAATCTTGATCAAGGTAGACTTTTTGACCTAAGCACCATGCTCAATTCAAAACGCCTATGGAAGTATGATCATACGTATAACCAAAACTTCCAAACCAAGACATGCCAAAATAGAAAGAGGAAGCATGCATTGATAAACAAGATTCATCCAACAGAGGTAAACAATTTTATTCTTATTTATTTATTTTTATCGTAAGCATCATGGAGTTATTCTTGGGAGATTATTATTGTAAAATAAAAAGATAACTACCGATTTACCTTCGGTAAGGGCTCACCTTTTAAAGTCCGACGAGCAGGACTCTTCTCCATTCATTTAGTGCTTGATGGAGTGTTACCCGTATCCGGAGAAGTGGGTGCGGATGTCGCCCTTTCATCCCGCCATGCCCGCTAACACTTTGTGGCTTTACCTTCTTGGGCTGCTTGTTTTTAGCATTCTTATGCTTGTTGAACCCATTGAATGGGCATCTCATTGTTTGGCCCCGCATATGGAAGCTAGCATGCCCCGATCCCACGTGCAAAACTGCATTTGTAGTGTTAAAAATGGTCTCCCAAGGATTGGGGCAGCTCTCTCGTTGTGACCCATGTCTAGGATGACAAAGTCCGTCGGGATGTATGCTTCTCGGATTTTTACTATAACGCCCCGAGCTACTCCCTCCGGTTTCCTTAGTGATAGGTCCGCCATCCGCAGTTCAAAATGTATAGGGACAAAGGTCCACCTAATATTTCATCATATGTTACCTTGGACATGATGTTTATGCTTGATCCAAGGTCGCAGAAGGCATCCTCAAAGACATGCGGGCCAATTGAGCATGTGATTGTCGGGCGCCGGGGGTCCTCCTTCTTGATAATGAGTGGTGGCTCGGTAGGAGACTTGTTGTCCTCCCGACATAGAGGCTTACGGACCTCGTTGAGACCATTTTAATAGATTCGAGAGGAATTTTGGGTTGCCCCAAAACTTTTCCCGAACCGACAACAGGCAAAGCAGCAGAAAACTGAGCTAATTGGGTTTCTATCATTTTATTAAAGCTCAGTTGTTTTTCATAAGAAGAGGTTAAACTTTTAATTTTGAAAATCATGTTTTCAATTATTTTATCATTAAGCATCAACTTCTTTGAAAGTTCTTCAATTATTTTTGCTTGGTCTAAGACCAAGTCTTCCAAGGAGAGAGGATTCTTGAATTGTACCTCCTTGAGTTTGTGGGCGCGACCGGGTTGTTCCACCCATTATGGTCTCCTTGCCGACGGAACCCGTTGTTGATGTGAGTAACGTCTTCACGGGTTTCGAGGCGTCGTTCCTCGAATGGTTAACATTGCCACAGACTTCACATGTTATGTGTGAGTCTATGGCCTTGGTAGTGCCGTAAGTTTCTTCTTCTTCGGTGGCACACTTGTCAAGTTCTTTCAATAGGAGATCCATTGTAGCAGGCATGTCCGTCTCCTCCACGGTCTGCATGCTATCTTCTTGTTTGCCAAGACTTTCCTCCCCCCAAGCTTGATTGGACACTATTTTCTCCATAAGAGCTGTTGCTCTATTGATGGTGAGGGAGAGGAAGGCACCTCCAGCAGTGGCATCAATGTGCTCTTTTGACATGGGTGTTAACCCATTGTAGAAGTTCTGCATCACATGCCAGTTTTCCATCCCATGGTGCGGGCATGCTTGGATGTACTCTTGTAACCTTTCCCATGCCGCAGGTATGGGTTCCATGGTATTCTGCTGGAAGTTGGCAATTCTTCCCCTCAGGGTGTGAGTTTTACTCATGGGGAAGAATTTAGTGAGGAACGCCGTGGAACATTTGTCCCACGTGTTGGCGACTTCCGTCTCTTTTTAGAATCATTGTTTCGCCTTCCCCGAGATGGAGAAGGGAAACAGACGGATTCTAATGGTTTTCCGTGCGACACCTTGGATGACAACGGTGTCACCGAGCTCGAGGAAGTGTTGTAGATGCGCATTTTTGCGTCCTCACTTGGCAAACCATAAAACCGGTTTGCTCGCACCATCTTGATTAGGCCGGGCCGAGCTCAAAGTTCTCGGTTCCCATATTGATGGGGCCCAACGGGCACGTTGGCAAAAAGGGGACGGAATGGTCACGGATCGACTTGGCCATGAGTGAAGTAGCGATGATGCAAGGGTGATTGGTTTGTTTGTCGGCGGAGTAGCAGGAGAAGATTTGATATGAGTTGGGTTCTTCCTTAGAGTGCTCCTCCGGATCTGCGATGTAGTTGTTCAACAGGGACAAACCAATCGAACACTATCCCCGTCTTCATCCACAACAGAGAAAACATGAAAGATTAGCCCCGCATGAGTAATGGCTACTTACACATGCACATCATTATGAACATGTCTTTCTAGAATCTTTATAACCAATGCCTTCCCGCAACGGCGCGAGAAATGCTTGTTGCGTTTCCTAAGCGCAAGTGCCAAAAAGGCAAAAGCACCGGAACCACAGGGTTGACTTCCCACAACGACTTTGCGGAATTGTTACATTCCGGCTACCATCGCCACGGGATGTCGTGGCATTCTCAGTAGCATTTCTGTAACAAGTCCGCAAGCGCACGGAAATACCATTGTAGCATTTCACCCGAGATATTCGGGTATCGTTATTTATATTTTTCCCAAAGGAAGGCATGGTGTAGGACTCTAGCAGGGGGCATGAACAAGACAACATGTCTATGCAAAGCTTGACCAATACTCAATACAGGGGTAAGTCATGATAGTTTAAGATAGTGTGACACACACTTGGGCCAACCTCAAGCATAAAAAGGAAAATAAAGAATAAAGAATATTCCTAAGTGGAGCAGGCATTCTAAAGTAGCTGTGCAAAGAACAAGTTAATAATCATGCAAACATAGATGACAAGAGTTTTAGGCTGAGAGTGAGATGGACGGGGAGACTCCCGGGTGCCATACGGCCCAATAGAAGCATTTACGAACTCCTACAAAGACACACGAACGTGGGGAATTTTAAGGACGGTCAAGGCTTGTCACGACCAAGCCGCCTACCCCCTCAACCGTGGCATGCACTCATATTCGAAGGTTCGCTTACCCGGGCACCATGCCCGGCGTATTAAGGTAACGACCCATATCCCCCCAGACCCCACCCTCCGGATGGACGGGCTAAGATATAGACCAGGCCCGAAAGCCACAACGAACCGCCACCTCGCTCAACTCTTACTCTACTCATATACATGGCATGAATGGTTAGGCCCTAAGTTCTATACGACTAACCACGTCATAGGAACTATAGTCTAGTTCTTCTATCATGATCGTGTCGAGAACAACATGTCAAGAATATAACATGCAAATACTCTAGCTCTATTGCACAAGCATATGAGATCAAGACTTGAGGATAAACCATAAATGTATTCATACCGAATATTCCTTCTCCCAAGTACAAGCTCTCCAATGAAGCTTAGCCTTGCTCCAAATACTACTAAAGACTAAAAGAACTAGAGAAGTGGAGGAGTAGAGAGGAGAGGAGAAGAGGAGTAGAAAGTGAGGAGGCTCCAAATGGTGTGTGTTACAATGGTGGGAGATGGCCTCCTTTTATAGGTAGAGGAGAGGGGGCTCATTGGAAAATTCCCTCCCCATATGGAAGGAGCCAAAACCGACCACGGGAATACCTTCCTAGTTTGCTAAACCGACCAACCAACGTCGGCAACGCCCGATTTTGGAAGGTAACAAACCGCCTCCCCGGCTGGGCCCGACGCCTCGGCGGGGGGGGTGCGGCCGCACCAGGTGGTGCGCCGCAAGCACCCGCTTGCCCCCAACCGCCTCCCTCGCTGGGCCGGGCCCCTCGCCGGCAGGGTGCGACCGCACTGGAAGCGGCGCGCGCACCCCGGGCGGGCCCCGCTCGGGCCGGGCTTTGGCAGGCCTGGCGTCTTTGGGCCTGAAAAGTTGTATGGCGGTGTTTGCTCGGCCCGATTCTCGCGTGTTTGGTCCATTTCTCCCTTGGGCTTGATGTTCTTCAGAATGCGCTTTCAGGTGGAGGCGCCTTTTGGTACATTTTCCACTTGTTTCTTATATAAATCTGCACAATAATAATTTGGACACTACAAGTGGAAATATGTGAGTTATAAATGTATATGAGTATGATAAGGTATAGTTTTACTCCCTTTATGGTAGTAAGTTGACGGTAAAAATATGTCGTTAGTGACCGTCAACACTTGGTCACCACGAGGCATGACACAATTGCACGTCAGATGGGGTCAGAGGAACCATACCACCGTATCAACAAACTTGAGCACGATGATGCTTGGTTGCTACTCAAGAAGCAGGTACAAACAAGTTAATCTACATCACTTTAGCTTTGTTTTTATCTTAACTGTGTGAACTGGATTCCGTAACACTACAACTTTTTATTCTTTGTTTCAAATCAAGTTCTATAGTGGTGAATACATCCATATGTTAGTAATAATGTTACATGAAGGACATAGTCATGTAGAGTCCACATAGGCAGCTATTCAAAAAATTTGAAAAAGAGAATCAAATTTGGATTTTTTTTATGTCACTTCACATTTCTTTAAAAGTAACAGATTCAATCCCAAAATGACGATTTTTTCCAACCAAATTTAATTTACAATCTAAGGGTGTAGTAACAAGTACGTTTTGTGTCATTCAAAAAAAAAAAAGGTATGTTTGTTCCATACTTTTTTTAGAGTATATAATACAAAGCGACCCTTGAACTTTCTCCCTAGTGTAATTGGTGTGTCACCAAACTCTCAAAATGCACTTTAATGTCTCCAAACCCTTAAAATGATAATTTTGGGTCTTTCCACTTATCAAGAGCATCATCAAGATCCCGAACTTGTCACATGTTATTTTGTACTCCTTCCATGCTCCTAAAGGAACTGCTTTTGAGGTTGTCTTATGTTTCTAATTTTGACTACAAATAAATTCTCTTGGGTTGAGTTTCAAAATATGAAAGCGGTGTATGTAAATTCATATTCAAATGTAGTTTTATAAAAGTGTATATTGACTATATTTTATAGCAAAAAGTTAGCGGTCAAAGTTATACTTGGGGACTTTATCGACGTCCAAAATGACTTTCTTTAGGGACATGGAGGGAGTAGGTCCAAACAAGCTCTTAACCATTATGCATCCTCTATTTGTTTACTTACTTTTAATGCTTCATAAATGCATTAAGAGATTCGATGACGGGAACTATAGCACTTTTTGGGTTGGTACATGGGAACTAAACAGGGCCTATATCTCTGTGCTCCATCTTCCACTCTGAGAAGGTTGATGACGTAGATGTCTTTGACAGTTCACCATGGAATGCGCTACCTCCAGTAGAGAGAATCTCACAACCATCGATGTAGAGCAGGAAGAAGATAGACGGACTGCAGCACGAAGTGAAAATATTAGTAACAAAACATATAGATTGGTCACCGTATGTTATGTGGCGATTATCACGGCCGCTGCTGTGCACACAATGTATATGGTGTGAATATGTCAATAGTAGTGCTGATTCTGTTTCATATATTAGGACAGCTACCGTAGCACTTTCCCAGTAGGTGACCGCGAGCGAAGGAGAGGAATTTCATCTTTGGCAGTCAATATTATGCTTTTGACTTTGAACTGACTTTCTTGCCTTTCTTTCTTGTTACTAGTTTTCACGTCCATACATAATATAAAAACATGCTGACCAAAAACTTTGTGCTAGAGACCGCCATAGGTTTCTTTCTTGATGTGCTTTGACTTGATAGGATATCTCCACACTGTACTATAAATTCTTACACGTCTAATTGGCTCGATTACTTGCTCAGGTTGTCCGAGGCATAAATGATGAGTCCCAGATTGAAATACTAAAGGATGTTGGAATGAGACTTGTAGAAAAATGTGATGGTTTACCTCTTGCGATCAAAGTAATGGGAGGTCTATTGTGTCAGAAAAGGATAAGACGATCCGACTGGCACAAAGTGTTAGATGGTTCTCTATGGTCAGTATCACAAATGCCTAAAGAGCTAAATCACGCATTATATCTTAGCTATGAAGATCTGCACCCTTGCTTGAAGCCTTGCTTTTTGCACTACTCTCTCCTTCCTAGGGGCACATTGTTTTTTGTTGATGACATAATTGGCATGTGGATTAGTGAAGGGTTTGTTCATGGAACTTCACACGAGTTAGAAGAAATAGGAAGGGAATACTATGATGAGTTAATACAACGGAACCTTATTGAGCCTGATAAGAATTATGCTGATCAAATAGTTTGCAACATGCATGATATTGTTCGGTCATTTGCTCATAGTATGTTCGGAGATGAAGCACTCATATCTCACAATAGTAAAATTGGTGTTGACAAACTTAAATCACAAAAGTTTATTCGATTATCTCTGGAACGCAAAGGATCAGAACCACAAGATTTGGAGTGGTCTTCTCTACAAACACAAATATCATTGAGAACATTCATTTTAGTTGGTAATATAAAGATTCAATCACCTGATTCATTTCTTTCTTTTCCAAGCCTTCGAACACTATGTTTGGACAACGTAAATTTAGATGCAATAGCCGAATCTCTGTATGAACTGAAACATTTGAGGTATTTGGCTATAGAAAATAGCAATACATCTAGGTTACCAGAAAACATTGGTAAGTTGAAATTCTTGCAGTACATTAGCCTTCATCATTGTCATAGATTGGCTAAGCTTCCTGGTAACATTGGAATGCTACAAGACTTGAGGTTTCTTAGACTTGCAAAGACAAATATAAGAATTATACCGAGGGATTTTTGTGGACTAACTTCTTTGAGGAAACTATATGGTTTTCCCGCCAACATGGACAATGATCATTGTAGTTTGGAGGAACTTGGGAACCTGTCCCAACTAACAGAACTTTATATCAGTTTATTGGAGAATATAGCTTCTCCCCGCATATGCTAGACAAGCCAAACTTGGTGAAAAGAAAAACCTAACGATTCGTCATTGGGTTGCACAAGTAGATTTGGAGATGATGGCTTGTTGGTAAAAGAGGAAGAAGATATCTCGAGAATGAGCAGAAAAAGAATCAAGGATATTTATGACGTGCTTTGTCCTCCGCCTTCCATAGAGACCCTTCACATAGGAGGGTATTTTGGTCACGACTCCCAAGTTGGATGGCACCAACAAAAAGCAGATTCTGATCCTTTGGAGCTTGAGGATTCTAGAAATGATCGACTTGGCACGTACGCCTGAGCTTCCTAGTGGGATAAGTCAGCCCCGTGCTTTGAACTCCTACTGAGATCATTCATGCCCCAGCCATCAAGTGTGTTGGGATTGAATTCCTACAACCAAACAATCATGTAAGGGTTGCATTTCCAAGATTGCGGGGAGCTAAAGTTGCGAGGGACTGGTCGAATGGGAGGAATGGGTGTGGGAGGAACAAGTCAAAGGCATGCTTCTCTTGGAGAAGTTTGTACTTAAAATGTGCAAGATGAGGTGCATGCCACCTGGCCTTGCTTTCCATGCAAGGGCCTTGAAGGATTTAATCATACATGATGTCAAGAACCTAATGTCTTTGTGTCGGCAACCGACGGGCCATGGTGGTCGAATTTACGGCACGACAACAAGAGATGGAGCTTTAGGCGTAATCCGCTAGTCATCAAGTTGGGCTTTGTTGTGAGTGGGCCGTGGGCCGTAATCATCCTTATATACCGGGTGTTGCCGTAGTGGATGGCATGTTTTGGTGTAATCTGCTCATTCGAACTCGAATCATTCATCCGAACCGCCCTATGCCGTTCGTCTTTCGCTTCCCCTCCACTCTTGCTAACCCTACCTAAATTCTCCCTAAATCCTCCAATTCTCTCCGTTATCGTTAGCGAATCATCGGGTTCCTAACAATTGGTATCGAGCCCGATTCTCCGGCTCAATTTTTGTTCTAAGTCGCTGATTCGTTCGGGCGCCTAAGCGAGCAAGTTCCAGCTCGAGATGACTACCTCCATGGGCGAGTTGTCGGGGAAGATCGATGAGATCATGAAGTGCTTGATAGAGTCGCGCCCTCGACGAAGGTCACCGGGTTGCGGGACATCACGGCAGCGCCGAGGAGGTTACCAAGGTGGGTGCGCTGCAAATTTTGACTCGACGCGCTCCCGGAAGGATTCGCGCTCCGACTATGAGGTACAAAGGCGCCGCCGATCCGCGACTCCGACTCCCGCATCGACTACCCGCCGCGGCGCTTTGAGTCGCTCGATTCGGGCGAGGTCGCCCACCGTGTGGCCACGGAGCTCGGTTCTCGCGCCGAGTCGCCGTCGTACCGGCATCACGGAGCACCGATGGTGCCGCTTCTCAGAGGTACGGCGCGCGGATACTACGCTCAACCGGGCGTGCCGAACCCCGCCCAGGGTGCTCGGGCGGAATTCCTAATCCGCAGCTCGTCATCGGTGGCGCGCCGCCCGCCGCGGCAAACCGCGGTCGGACAACTTCCACATCGGGAGTTCGACCTCAACGCCGCCACCGCGCCGCCGTCCCAATCACCGGCGATGGCCGCCGCGACGACTCAACGGGAGTGGGAGAACAACAGCGGCGGATTCCATGGAATCCGACCACGCAAAGACGGCTTCGAGGGTACGCCCGTCGATCCCTATCCCGATCCATCATTTCGACCTCCACCATTTCCCAAACTTGAGTTTCCCAAGTTCGATGGTACGAACCCTCGCTTATGGCGTGATCACTGCATGATGTATTTCGAGGTGTATGCTGTTCATCCGGGGTTGAGGACCAGATTTGCGGCGCTCAATTTCGTTGGGGTGGCGAAGACTTGGCTACATACTGTTGAGCGTCGTGGGAGGATTGTGGAGTGGGATAAGCTGTGTGAAGTAGTGATGGGGCGTTTTGACAAGGACCAATATCCTCCGGTGTTGCGGCAATTCGAGAATATTATTTGACCGCTACAAAGATTCCGCTTATACTGGAGTTTGAGCAGTGTGCTCACAATCTGCTTCTGTACAACCCAAATTACGATGAGACATACTTTGTCACACGATATCTGGCTGGGCTTAAGGAGGAGATCAGGGTCAGTCTTGTGCTTCATCGACCACCTGATGTTGACACAGCCAATGCATTAGCCTTGATGCAGGAGTCCGAATTGGCTAAACTCAAAGGTAAAGTTCAGTTCAGAGAAGGGGCTAGACCTTGGGTCAGAAATGTTGGGGACAAATACAAGTCTGCTGATATGGGCAAAGGGAAACCACCTGACAATACTCGGTGTTGAGGATAAGCTTTCAGCACTCAAGGCATTTAGAAGGCAGAATAACTTGTGTTTCAAGTGTGGCAATAAATGGAGTAGAGATCATAAGTGTCCTCCTCAGGTCCCAATTCATGTGTTGGAGGAGATTCTGGATGCCCTGGATACACCTACAGATGATGTAGGGAGTACTGAAGAAGATGAGGAAGCTCGGCAGATATCTTTGTATATGTTCCGTCCCATAGTCTTTGTTCCCTCTGGTCACAAGTCCAGGAAGACCATGAGGTTGTGTGGCCACATTGGCAAGATTCCAGTTCTGATTTTGGTGGATTCAGGGAGTGTGGCGACATTTATCAGCACCAAGTTGGCTGCTCAGCTTCCTGATCAACATATAAGTTGTCCACCTCTCCAGCTCATGACTGCTAATGGTAGTCCAATGGTGTGTGATAAACAAGGTTGATGGAGTGTTGTGGTCATGTCAGGGACAGTCTTTCAGATCCACAGCAGGCATTTTGCCCTTGAGTTGTTTTGACATGATTTTAGGCCAAGACTGGCTGGAGGCCATCAGTCCTATGTGGGTTCATTGGGGAAAGAAAATGATGAGGTTCACTCACCGGGGTAAGAGGGTCACCTTACAAGGCATCAAGACTGATTCCCCACGACATGTCTTTGAAGTTTGAGTGAATAAGATGAAGAGCTTGTTAAAAAGAGGAGCGATCTCTCATTGTGTGTTGTTACAGTCTGTAGAGCCCCAAAGAAGAGGTTGATCCTATTACTCCCGATGTACCAACTCTTTGTCCTATTCGGTTTGACCGATACACCACCAGAGGTACAGAGGGAGTTGGTCAATAAGTTTGAGGATATTTTTCGGACTCAAACGACCTTTACCTCCATCCAGAAAATTTGATCATCATATTCAGACCTTACCTGGAGCTGCTCCTGTAAATGTCAGACCATACAGATATTCTCCTCAACAAAAGACAGAAATTGAGAAGCAAGTTAAGGAGATGTTGGATAGTGGGATCATCAAGCCCAGCTGCAGTCCCTATGCTTCACCTGTCTTATTGGTCGTGAAAAAGGATTCTAGCTGGAGATTTTGTGTGGATTATAGGAAATTGAATGAACAAACAGTGAAGAACAAGCACCCTATGCCTGTGGTGGAAGAGCTTCTAGATGAATTGTCTGGAGCATCTTGGTTTACTAAGCTTGATCTAAGAGCTGGGTACCATCAGATATGTATCAATCCACCAGATACATTCAAGACTGCTTTTAAGACTCATGAGGGCTTGTATGAGTTTCTGGTGATGCCCTTTGGACTTACAAATGCACCTACTACATTTCAGGGCATTATGAATGTTATTTTTGCCAAACTTTTGAGGAAGGGTGTTACGGTGTTTATGGACGATATTTTGGTCTATGCTAAGACTTTTTTTGCGGGAACATCGAGGCTACCGCTTGGAAGCAGTCTTTCGTGATTCTCGAGATCATCAGTTTTTTGTGAAGCTTTCCAAATGCTCCTTTGCTCAACGGGAAGTTGAATATCTGGGCCATGTGATATCACACCAAGGTGTAGCTACTGAACAATCTAAGATCATTGCTGTTAAAGATTGGCCAAGACCTAAGACTGTCAAGTAGTTAAGGGGTTTTCTGGGGCTGACAGGTTATTACAGGAGGTTTGTCAAGAATTATGGTGTGCTCAGTCGACCTCTGTCTAACTTGCTAAAGAAAGATGCTCCTTATCACTGGACTGTTCAAGTTGAGGAAGCTTTCCAAGCGTTGAAGCAAGCTTTAATTTCTTCACCTGTTTTAGCCCTACCGACTTTGGTAAGCCCTTTATCCCGAAAGCGATGCTTGTGACCTTTGGATTTGGGGCTGTTTCGATGCAAGATCATCACCCCATTGCATATCTTAGTAATTTTGTTTCTCCTAAGAATAGAGCTTTGTCGACTTATGAAAAAGAATGCCTTGCTATTCTGTTAGCTGTGGATAAGTGGAGGGCTTACTTGCAGAACAATCAGTTCATTATAAAGACAGATCATCGCAGGTTTAGCCCATTTAGTCGACCAAAGAGTGGCCGATAAGTTGCAGCTAAAGGCCATTCTGAAGTTGATGGATTTGGATTATAAGGTGGTGTATAGACGAGGGTAAAACCAATCTGGCAGCTGATGCTTTGTCTAGAGTTGACTTTGTTGCTTCCTTGGCTGCAATTTCTGTGGCTCAGCCTGACTGGTTGCAGAAGGTGAGATTAGGGTATGAGGATGACCCTGATGCTCAAGCCTTGTTGACTAGGTTGCAAGAAGGCTCTATGGCTGATTCTGGTTTCACATTAACTGATGGTATTATTCGGTCTAATGGGAGAGTCTGGTTGGGTCAGAATCAGTTGGCACAGTTGCACATTCTTAAAGCTGTGCATCAAAGTGGTATTGGTGGTCACTCAGGCTTCCTGCCAACATATCACAGGATCAAACAGCTCTTTACTTGGCCAAACATGAAGATGGATATCAAGAATTTTATTAAGGGATGTCTTTGCATGCGTCACAGGCAAAAGTAGATCATTCAAAGTTGCGGGATTATTATGCCTCTCCCAATTCAGTCATCAGGCTTGGAAGATCTTGAGCATGGATTTTATTGAAGGCCTCCCAAAATCAAACAGGTTTGACACCATATTGGTAATTGTGGATAAGTTCACCAAGTATGCACATTTTATCCCACTCTGTCATCCTTTTACTGCCTTACAAGTTGCTCAAGTGTTCATGGACAATATCTATAAGCTGCATGGGATGCCTGAGAAGATAATTACTGATAGAGACGGGATATTTACTAGTGATCCGTGGGATGAGTTGTTCAAGTTATCGGATGTCCAAATTTGTTGATGAGTTCCTCTTATCATCCTCAAACTGATGGCCAAACTGAAAGGGTGAACAAATTAATGCGGAAAATTTCTTGAGATGCAGTGTTAGTGCTTGTCCCAAGCAATGGAGCAAATGGCTAACTATGGCTGAATACTGGTACAATACCAGTTACCATTCTTCTTTGGGTCTCACACCATTTCAGGCTCTATATGGCTATCCACCAAGATCATTTGGGATCCCACGATGCCACTCAAATTGTGTCCGGACTTGGAGCAATGGCTCTTTGGAAAAGCACATCTTTGAGCGATGTCATTTCTCATCATCTACACCGAGCCCAGCAACGCATGAAGCATCAGGCTGACAAATCTCGTTTGGAGAAGGAATTCAGAGTGGGGGATTACGTCTATCTACGTTTACAACCATACATTCAGACATCGGTTGCAGCAAGAGGTAACAACAAGCTCAGTTATCGTTACTTTGGTCCATATAAGATTCTGGCTCGAATTGGTGCTGTGGCTTATAAGTTGGAGTTGCCTGAGGGGGCTCGCATACATCCAGTGATACATATCTCTCAGCTTAAGCTCCATGTTCCTGAGTGGATTCAACCAGAAACTGATCTGACACATTTACCTGCTGCTGAGGAGGTGCTTCAGCCATTGCAGGCGCGGGCAAGTCGTATTGTGCGAGTAAAGGGTGCTATTACGTGTGTCAATTACAGGTTGGTGGGAGGGCTTTCCATCTACCTTCACTACGGGAGGAGCTGCAGGACTTTCGCCGCCGCTATCTATCTGTTGAACCAGCTTGGGGTCAAGCGGCTTTCAAGGAGGGGGCCAATGTCAGCAACCAGACGGGCCATGGTGGCTGACGACGGTACGACAACAAGAGATGGAGCTTTAGGCGTAATCTGCTAGTCATCAAGTTGGGCTTTGTTGTGAGTGGGCCGTGGGCCGTGTAATCATCCTTATATACTGGTGTTGCCGTAGTGGATGGCATGTTTTGGTGTAACTGCTCATTCGAACTCTGAATCATTCATCTGAACCGCCCTATGCTGTTCGTGCTGTTCGTTCCCCTCCACTCTTGCTAACCCTACCTAAATTCTCCCTAAATCCTCCAATTCTCTCCAGTTATCGTTAGCGAATCATCCGGTTCCTAACACTTTGGAGAACTTCGCTTCTGTTATCCACCTGGAGTTGTTTAGTAACACTGACCTCGAGAGTATCACTAATCTACCGAAACTACAGAAGCTTGTCATTGTCAAGTGCCCAAAGTTGAAGGTATTGCAGGGCATGCCTGCACTACATAGACTCGTTCTAAAGGACTATAGTTTGGAAACACTGCCAGGATACCTACAGGACGTGAACCCAAGGCATTTTCTGCTAGATTGTTCCATATCGCTGCTCACGTGTATAGCAGGAGGGAAATCTGGTCCTCAGTGGCACAAATTTCGTCACATTGGCCAAGTCAAAGCCTATGCAGATGGTGAAGGCAGTCCAAGGAAATGGTATGCCATCTACACAAGGGATCCTTTCGGCTTTGAGGCAAATATTAGTCCTTCTGCCAATTGCCCAAGGTGAACTAACATAGCCTTCATCCTACATATTTTATTTCTTTTATTTTGTTTCCATAGTTTCCTTCATTCAATTTAATTCGTCTTCAGCAGCTCGCAACCGCCGCCTGTGGCTTCCATACCACGAAACATGTCCCATTGAGGACAAGTGGCCTACAGGACGACACACGTATGCTGACAAACGTGTGCCCCTCAGGTAAAAACTTGGGCTACACGTTGATTGTGTGCCTCTATCCTGAGAATAACTAGTACAATTTCTGTTATTTCAGCTTACTGCATGTTCCGTTTCAAGTGAATCTCCTTGACAGTCCCTCCTGTTTGGTTTAGTAGGGACTAAAAAGAACTTTTCTAAAAGTCCCTAAACCAAACAGGAGGGACTTTTTTGAGACTTTTCCTCTAGTAGTCCTTAAAAGACTCTTTTAAAGAGACTTTTTTTTATTAGTCCCTAGGACTAAAAAAAAGTTTAGTCAAACCAAACAGGACCTAAATGTATTTTGCGCATCACATGATACGTTGCCTTTTTGGTGATCTTCAACTCTACCTTCTGCCAACTGCATGTAGGAACACAAAAAGAAACTTGCTTTGTTTTCATTGTTTGTTCACTCTGCTTTGTTTATTATACATCTCCGGTTCACGTACACAAGCTGGCATATGAATTAATCGTCTTGTCATCCTTCATCTAACACAATCCTTTGTCTTAACATGCAGGATTAATACCATTCATTGATCTCAAGGACGGTTTCGATCGAGGGGGAGTGTTACAAATATCTTGAACTGGGTGATCTCAACCGAACCACATACTATCTCGGTCAAAGGGAACCATCGTGTCCCCTCGGACGTGGGAAGTCTTCTCCGCGAAGACTTCGCCCTTACGGAAGATTACCGCCACTTCCCATCATGGGTCGTGGTTCCTTGACAGGAAAGCTTCCTCCCATGACCCCTCCCGTATATATGTGTCACCTGATCAATTAAATAAAGACGATGAGTTCATTGCCTACATTTGTGTCATTCACTTCTACTCGCACACGGTTGTCGGCCGGTGGAACGGCGGAGAAGCACCGGAACATGGGCACGAACCGAATGACTTGATCATGCCACGGTAATGGCAGCAACTGCGCTTGGATGTTCAAAAGAATGATGTTGTGATCCGAATGTTTGTATTACTAGTTCTTAGGCTTAATTCAGTTCCATGCATGCTTTTCCTTTGTATATAGTACTTGTACTTCTGATCAGCTCTACAGGCATGTTGGGATGGAAGAGATTATCCTGTCACTTGTTCTGTGTGTTCCTTCTCAAAAAAAGGAAAAAAAACTTGATCTGTGTGTTAAATTAACCCCGTTTTAATTTGGTTCTGGTTGGTAACAACAGGTCAACAATAACAAGATCCAAGAAGGACGGCAAATGCCCTCCATGTTTGGCGGTTGTCCTACTGACGAAGGTGAGACTGCATGCCCGCCAGTTTTGGCGACGAAAGTTGAACTTCCTGCTGAAGCATTCACCTGGTGCTGCGCATGCTGTGGCTAGAAACCCGGACTGGTCGTCTCCCGTCTTCGTGGCTGGCCTCCTCAGTCCGCTGCCAAGAAACAAATAAATGCACAAAAATTTCGAATCAACAGGAACATCACGCCGGACCAAGAAATCAATTCTTCGGCCTCTGATCATCGATGGCATTGGTCCCCATCAAGCAGCTGGACGGTCCCGGCGGCTACATGCGCTGGAAGGAATCGGTGCTCCTCCGCGTCCACACGCTCGGCGTCGCTCGCGTGCTCATCGAGGACCGCCCCACCGGCGACAGCGGCGACGACACCGCGGCGCAGGTGGCGGCCAAGAAGTGGGCGCGCGACGACGCGGTGTGCCGCGGTCACATCCTCGCCACGCTCTCCGACCGCCTGCTCCCGGACTACCAGCGCTTCGCCACGGCCGCGGACCTGTGGCGCGCCCTGGCGCGCACCTACCACGTGGACACGCCGCGCGTCTGGCGGGACAAGTTCGACGCGTTCGAGTTCGAGGAAGGCGGCACCGGGGGCGTGCTCCTGGAGCAGATCGCGCACGCCGAGGCCCTGGGCGTTGCCGCAAGGCTCCCGGATGGCTTCGTCGCCTACGAGCTTTGCGGGAAGCTACCGGAGGTCGTCAGCGACGCCGTCGTCATGCGCTCCGGTCCTGACAGCGAGATGAGCATGAGCTTGGTCTGGGACGTCGCCCGCCGTGTCGTGGCCAGTGGCGCTGGACCGGAACGTCTCTGGAGGACGACAGCAACGGCGACGACCATGGCGGACGAAGCGGAGGGCTGCTGCTCCGACGGTCCAAAGCCGGACGAGCAGAGCACGGGGCGCAGGAACCGTGGCGAGCCTGGACATGTTGCCAAGAACTCCAGGCGTAGGGTTTGATCACGGGTTTGTATTTTCCACGCTTACATTTTTGTAGTACAATACAACAACTAGTCCATTGCATGTTCCATAGAAGATCGAAATTGTTTAATTTCATATGGTAATTTGCTTATATTCCAACTCAGTACTCCCGATCCCTCCATTTCCTTCTATAAGATGTTTAAGGATTTGATTTGAAAAAAAAAAAAACTTTTATGACTTTTTGGATAAGTTTGGGTCAAACATTGCAAACATATAAATCATAAATAACTTTTAAATCACCAAGTTTAGAAATGTGAAAATCATGTCAATAGACGTGTCTTGAAAATTACTTCTATAAAATATACATATATAACTTTTCAATAAATGTTTTTATAAAAGAGAAGTCAAAAGTTGTGCTTTAGAGACCGTGTCGCTGTCCTAAACGTCTTCTAATAGTGATACGGAAGGAGTATATAAGTATCAATCAATTATTATTACATACCAACTCCGGTGATCCGTTGCCAAGTAGTTACTGCGACGGTGGCCAGCCATGGCCGACCAACGGCCTACAGCGGCCAGCGAAGCTAGCCAAGGTAGGCTACGGGTCGATCACGAAGGCCGACTCACCGGAATATACCCATCAACGGTCCATGCAGCCACTACAAGGCGTCCGCCATAGCCATAGCCAAGTCGTGGCCACCCCGTGCCGCCAATACTAGGTGTCCGGCGGTTATCCCTAGCCATAGCCAAGTCTTGATGACACGGTTGTCAACGTGTTGCAACTACAAGACATCTGGTCGGTGATCCGTTGGCACCAACTTTTTATAAAACAACACTGAGATATGAAACTGTTATTATTGCATATCTTATGCACTAATAAATACACCTATCATATTTATTTAGTTGACAAGTACTCCATTCGTTCATATTATAAGATTTTTAGTTTTTTCAAATACATTGCTTTCATTATGTGTCTAGATAGATTGTATAAGTGCATAACAAAAACTATGATTCTAGAAAGTTTTAAATGTCTTGTAATTTGGAGTGGAGGGAGGTAGTTTGTAGTTTGAGTACTTCTCAATCCATATTAATAGTTTTCCCTTTGCATCACAGCTCAATTTTATGTGTGATGTGTGTTTGATTGAAATTTTACTTTGAACAAATGTTAATAATGGCATAAGTGGGTAATTTTCTTGGTATTAGTAAAATAGATCCAATGGTCATATGTGGTTGTAGGCTTTTGATTTGATGGCTGGATTTTTCTAATTAATGTGAGAATTTCTAACATTTATCTTTTTTCCGCCGCATCCGGTGAGAACTAACGTGGTGCCTCGTTTGGAGCCTCCAATTAGTAATAGTAAGATGGAAATAGTTATGAACTCTTGCTGAATACAAAAGTATTATAGGCACATACAAAAGTATTCTAGAATATCTTTTTGAACTGGTAGATGTGAATTAGACATAAATAGGGTTATGTCAGGTTATTTCAAATAATACCGTGTAAGTAATTTAGATGCAAATTAAAATTTTTATTTTCCATAAAGGCATAGTTCACAAACAATGGCGATGATCACTAATTTAGATGTAAATTCAAGGGTTACATTTTATAATGGCATAGGTGCGGAAGCTTAGATAAATATTAGTGGATTTATGATTATTTGTTTGTGGCATTGGTGAGTAATTTAGATGGAAAATATAGGTTATTTTAGTTTATTATTAAAAATATTGGATAAACAAAGGTTGCATGTTTGATCAGATTTTATGATATTTGCTCTCTTTGGTTGTTCATATGCTAATATAATACTTGCCAAAGGGGAGGAGGCCGATGAGGTGCTGGCAGTGGAGCTCGTCGTGGCCGCGTCCTCCACTGGATCCATTGGATCCCGCGCCTCCATGCCCCCTCCACGCCCTCCACCACCGGCCAGAGGGAGCAGGTCCACGAGGTGCTGGCGGTGGAAGGGATTGATCGCCACCTGCTCGTCGCACCGTTGCCTGCTTTCGCCGCGCCGTCTCCATGGGTGGGGTGGGAGGAGGCCGAGGGAGGGACGGGGCCGTGTGAGAGAGCGTCGCGAGGAGTGGTGGAAAGGCAGGAGTCTGTCAGGAGAAGGAGTGGTGGGTGGGAGGGTGGAAGTTAGGGTTTGAAAAGAGTTATGATTTGGTGGTTGTACGTACTCCCTCCGTCCCAGATTGTGTGTCGTCCGGGGGTACAATGCCGTGTCTCAAATTTTGAGTCGTCCCCTATGAGCCACTAGGACATAGTACCTACTGCATGCACCGCACCCGTCTATTCTTATCCTTCCCTCGCCACCTTACAAAGTCCAAGTGGATGTAAATTCTTTATTTAATGCAAAAAGGTTGTTGTGACTGGTCACTTGTGCTTCACAACGCTGCTTTAATGCATGTCAATCCAAATATGTACACTGCCCAATTATTACAATATATGGGGGTACCAGAGTCTTTTGTTCGCAGTCTTGGCAACTGGGTGTGTGGTCGGACCAGTCTTGGCAACTGGGTGTGTGAGTTTGATTACGTGTGTAGGTATATATGTGTTGTACTGTGTAATTCTTAAAAAAAATTGGCCATTGACAATAAGGTACGTACGTATTCTACTTTTATTGATCTGGAGGTTTGTCGTCTCAGACACAGACATTCGAAGGTGCTAAGAGGATCCTCAACAAGCTAGGACCCTACTTTACTTTAGACTACATACATGAAAAAGTTAATCGTAAATTCACATAGAACACCCAAAATTTCGAAATTTGGTTATCTGCGATTTCAGTTTTTACGCAAACTGAACGAAGAAACCGCTCAAACTGAACAACCAACGCTCCGCCCACCTGGCTATCTTGGATCTTGGCGATGAGAAATATCCGCTAAATATTAGAGTAGATGTAGGAGTAAGCAAATCTTCTATCCTGCAGGTGCCTTTTAGATTAGATTTTTTTTCCTCTTTTTTTGGCCAAACAAAAACTGTATAGGGAGAAAAAACCGGTACAGAACCAGAGACGAGAGCCACGCATTGATCTCACGGCTGAAAGCTAAGGGCAGGTACATTTGCTACACGCGTAAGCGGTCTCATACGCCGCGTCTCATGCATCGCCCGCGTAGGATTTTTAATGATGTGGAGGAAAGAGAGAGGTGAGAGAGAATGAGGTAGTTGCTTCGCGAAACAAAGGAGAGCTAGAATTTAGGACTATGAGACAACTATTTTACCATTGTATGAGTTGTTGTCGTCATGCACCTTTCAATCCTATTTTTACTCTCTTCATAAATTAAGGAAATGCGAGTTGCTATGAGACAACTTAGAAAGACAACCATTGTACATATAGTTTATTAAGTCGTCTTAAATTACATTGGCACTATATGAGACTAGTTATGAGATAACACCAATGTACTTGCCCTAAAGGCCGCGTATTGTTTCGTGACGAATACAGGAACCTCGCCGTGATTCCCATTGGATGCCCTTCCATGCAACGCATGCAAAACCGCTTGTTGCCCGGTTCCCCGTGGCCGCGGCTTTCATTTGGCAGTTACGAGTATTTGTGAGGAATTCATTGCTCCAAGAAGCAGTGAGGAAATTTTTTTCGTATCAACAAGAATATCGCTCATCCCTAATATTTCCGATCAAAAACCCTAAGGTATTTATCGCGCGCCGCCATCCGCCGCCTCTCGACCTTCTTCTAATCACCGTCAAAATCGATCGTAGATAGCCTATCGCATGATTGGATTAATCTGCGTCAAAATCTGCCTCCACCCATCATGCATTGCATCATTGCTTGCATGTCGATCGTAGTGGCATTGCTGATGATCTGTTGCGTCGACTGGTGTCGATCATGTCTGACAGGTGCTCGATTTGATCCATGGCTACGACTCCCCGTCAAGCCCCTGGACGGCGCCAGGGGCTACCAGCGGTGGAAGGAATCACTGCTTCTCCGCATCCAAACCCTCGGCCTCTCCTACGTGCTCTTCGAGGCCCGCCCCACCGGCGACGACAGCACCGACGCCGCGGCGCATGCGGCGGCCAAAAAGTGGGCGCTTGACGACGCGGTGTGCCGCGGCCACATCCTCGCCACGATCTCCGACCGCCTGTTCCACGACTACCAGCGCTTCGCCACGGCCGCCGAGCTGTGGCGCGCGCTGGCGCGCACCTACCACGTCGACACGCCCCGCGTCTGGCGGGACAGGTTCTACGACTTCGTCTTCGAGCAGGGCACCGGGGACGTGCTCCTGGAGCAGATCGCGCACGCCGAGGCGCTGGGCGTCGCCGCCAAGATCGACGACGACTTGATCGCCTACGAGCTCTTCGCGAAGCTCCCGGAGTTGGTCAGCAATGGGGTCATCATGTGCTGCGGTCCTCGCAACGAGATGACCATGAGCTTGGTCTGGGATGTCGCCCGGCGTGTCGAAAGCCGGCTTGGCGGCGCAGGATCCGAAAAATCTCTGGAAGGCGATGACTGACTATTGACGACGAACGAAGCAGAGGGCTGCTGCTCCGACGTTCCAGAGCAGGCGCTCTTAGTTTTAACGTAAGTGAGATGTTACAAAATTCTGAATAAATTAGGCCCCATAGAAGATCAAAATTGTTTTTATGCATGTGATATCCTAGTTTGCTCATATTCTAATAACTTTAGTACTCCTGTTCTTTTTATAAGATAAGATGTTTGAGATTTTTGATATACTAGCAAAATAGGCTCGTATGTTACAACGGAGAAAATTAAACATTTATAAAAAACAACAACAAATATTATATATCTATTTATATGTTTAACCATTTTTTTATATAATATTTAAAAGCTATAACACTACTCCAAATCACTACATTAGTGTCGGGCCTAAACCTTACTTCACCGACGAAAAATGAACCGCAGAACCAAAACAGTAGTGATGTGGTGATTCGAATCACTGCGGGTCAAAACACCGGCGGTGATGTGAAGATAGAGTGCGGTTCACTCTCCAAACGCGGCAGCACCGAGATCGAACACTGCGGGTTCTTCGACCGGCAACATTCCTAATCCAAGCAATGTATGTTCGAAGCAAGCGACAACGTTAATATTAACAACACCGTCGGGATTCAAAGAAGCGATAGTATTTAGAGAAATAACACCGTCGGGTTAAATTGTGTCGACAGTGTAGCGAAGTGACAGCACTATCGGTTTATTGTGGACCCGACAGTGATATTTCTGTTAACACTATCGGTTTATTTTTTAACCCGACAATGTTATTTCAGTTGACACTGTCGGTTGGTTAATGCGCATACAACGGTGTTGTTTCTTTCATTGATGACGGTTTGTAATTCAAACCGATAGTGTTTGTTGTAGTAACACTACCGATTTATTTGTCATTCAATGTCGGGCTCATGCTAACCGGTGTTTTTTGTTTTATTTTTAATTTAAAATTTATTTATAGAATTCAGTTCTTTTAAATCTCTAAACGCATCATACATTGATAGCAACAAAAAATTACAGGGTTTAATGGTTATATACAACAAACTCCGCCTAATGTTCTCTGAAACTAAGCCAACATCAACTTTCAAATAAGAAAAACAATGGCAATAGACACAAATAAAAAGCATGACATCTCTCCTAGACCCAGCAACAATTCTCGTGGAGGATGGCGATCTCTCACTCTAGGGCCAGCTGATTGCCTTAGTTTGCACCGTGGTAGGCGCTGGAAGCTTCAGCTTCGGTGTTGTATTTTTTGTAACAAATACCAGGGTATCCTTGAACTTGAGCACAACAATCTTTCCAGGTTTCATAGATCCTCGACACGCGACCAAAAAAACACTACATACCACGCCATTGAAGTCTGTACATGTAACCAAATTAGGATGATAATGCTATATATGTTGTACAATAAGCAAAGTTGAAGACTTATTCAACTATCCAAACCGGATTCTGAACACCACAAACTCATGAATTTAACATCTATCTCATTTCAATTATGTTGTAAATGACCATAATGTTTTAAGCTAATTTGTTCACCATTAACATTTGCTACTAAGGATCCTAGACTGTTTGAAAGCAAAATCTAGATTCAAGCACTAGTTATCAATACGGGCATTTCAACAAACACCTCAAAGGTCATTAATCGAGGCACTCACCGAAGCTTCCGTCACGATTCACGCGGGCTCCTATCTTATCTGGGCAGTGCGAGATGCAGGCGTCGAAGAAGGAAGATGAGGGCGCGAATGGGGCGTTTGCTCCGGCGGATTCGAGGAGGACGAGGTCACGGCAAGCACGGCGTCGGGTGGTGAAGAGGATGGAGTGAGGCTGCGGATGGAAGTGCGGGTGTGGTGGTGGTCCTCCGTCGGCGTCGAGGAAGACCAAGCGGGCGAGGCGAGGCTAGGACAGCGGCAAATTAGTTCTCATTGTCATAGGTAAAAACTCGAACACCTAAAGGGATAATTAGTTCTCACCGTGAAGTGGCAGAGGACGCCGGAGCGGTGTTTGGGACGTCAGAGTGGTGGAGCGCAGCATGGGAGAACGTCGTCAAGCCTCGATTCCACTAGCGCGGAACGTCCGGAGATGCGTGAACGGACGGCTGGGGCGGCATAGGGGTCGATGGACGGCGGCGTGGGAGTTGGTGGTGCTCGTCGGCTTAACCTGGGTGCTCTTTTGGCTTTGGTGGGGAAGCGAATGGTGCGGGGTTCAAATGACTAACCAAAATTTCACCCCAAGTCAAATATATCGGCAAGGCTGGTTTCGGCGCGGTGGGGAACGAATGGCGGGAGGTTGAAATAGCTTGGGAAAATTTCACCCCACGCCTATTCATTGTCGGTTACAAACTGCAACCGATAGTGCTAAAGTAATGTTGACATGGCATGGTTGATCCTCCTAGGTGCTAATAAAGAAATACCTCTGCGAAGCATGTGTAATCCTCCTATGTCGTAATGGCATGAAATTTTGTTTGTAGTCATGTACACCCACATTATGACCCCACACAGGATCTTAGGTTTTTCTAATAAATATTTTTATTACTATGTTTTCTTCGTGCTAAACGGCCCAAAAGATGGCTAATTACATCATGGAAAGACATGAATTTTACACCGGCCTCCACAATGATTTGCCTCCTAGGGCACATGAGAACCTATGGAAAAGTTTAATAGCATTCCAGCTCTTTTCCTGGGTATGCTCGGTTTAACCTATAATTACTCGGTGGCGTCGCGCAGAAATTCAATTAAACTCGTAAAAGTATCAAACCAACTCCGAAAAATCTCAAACTTTTTGGTTGATTCATCCTTTGCATGTGGAAGCCTGAGATAAAGTTTGAGACCACTACGACACTGGAATACATATGAACCACGTGGAGCACAAGAACTTATGTGTAAAGTCATGCTTCGAGTGAAAGGGATCATGTACCTCTGTGAAGCATGTGTAATCCTCCTAGGTCGAAATGACTAGAAATTTTTTGCAGTCATGTACACCAACGTTATGACCCAACACAATATCTTAGGTTTTTTTCGATAAATATTTTCATTACTATGTTTTTTTCTTCGTGCTAAATGGCCCAAAAGATGGCTAATTACATCATGGAAACACATGAATTTTATATCGGCCTCCACAATGATTTGCCTCTAGGGAACATGAGATTCTATGGAAAAGTTTAGCAAGCATTCGGCTCTTTTCCCTGGGTATGCTCAGTTCAACCTATAATTACTCGGTGGCCTCGCGCAAAAATTCAATTAAACTCGGAAAAGTACCATGCCAACTCCGAAAAATCTCAAACTTTCTGATTGTTTCACCCTTTGCATGTGGAAGCCTAAGCTAAAGTTTGAGACCACTACGACACTAGAATGCATATGAACCACATGGAGCACAAGAACCTTACAAATTAATTAGGAACCAATTCAACTACATCCTTACAAATAATTAACCTAATAAACACACTAATCAACATCATCATCGTGATCATTATTCAGTCCACCTTACGGTCCATGCACACGGAAGGTCAATGCCAGTATGATTGCACGGATTAAGTATCCGCTTGAGATGAGGCTCCAGCTCACCTACCAGTGGGGACGGGCTGCTGTAGGAGACCAATTAGGCCTCATTTGTTTTAGCTGAGTTTAGCTCGTTCCAAGGCCCAGTCCGGGTGGATTGCTGCCATCCCGTTTTGAATCCAAGCCTGCCTCAAAATGTTGTTCGGTCTGGTCAGGCCCAGAAAGAAAACTGGCAGGTTTGGCCATTTTGTGCCCTAGCCCAGAACAAAGCCCAACCTTCTACCCTCGGGATCAGTGCCGGCCCTGAGGGCGGGCGGACGGGGCGGTCGCCCCGGGCCCCCAATCCCATGGGGCCCCATCCTGGTGGTATATATGTATAGAGTAAGTATATACTGATGGAGAGGAAATGAGCGCTCAAATTTTGTTTTCGTTTCCATTGCTTGAAGGACTAGTTGAGGGAAAACGATGGGAAGCAAACTGGACTGCATGCAGAATCCTAACCGAACCCAATTAAGGACTCGTGGCCGGTGGGAAGCAAAATGGACTGCATGCAGAATCCTAACCGAACCCAATTAAGGCCGGTGGCGTGGCGCTGTTCGCGTAGGTACTTGTACTCATGGCTCTCGGCCTCTCACACCGGGTAAAATGGGAAGGAGGGAGTATTCAGTAGCATTCATTGCTTAGTTAGCCAGCAGCGCAGTTTCACGTCATTTCTATCTACACGTTAAGAGCAAAGTATTATAATACAGCCGGCTTTGGCGGGTTGTAATAATTTACTGGCCTACTTACCGGCCCAGCTGTACAATGGTTAAGTCTTCAAGATTTAATAATGAGCCCAGTTATGTGTCTCACAAAGTTTCTTGCTTTCCGTGTTCAAGCCGGCTGTAAGATTACAGCCCGCTTCTCCTCTCTCTCCTCCCTTCTCTCCACCACGTCATCATTTAGCCGACTTTTATAGCCTTCTATAATACTTGCTCTAATGCTAGTCTGCTATCTGGCACTCTCATGTTTAAAACGGCCAACAATTGTGACACCGATGTGATGAACCGATCACCCAACGGGCAACAGTGGCGGGTGGTCGGCCATCTCGCACTATCATGTCTAAAACGACACTAGGCGTAGTTCCGACTGGACACCAGGTATGTCGTATGCCCCATGAGCATATGTAGTATACTCCTCCAGGCAAAAAAAAAAAAAGCTAAAATCACCCCAACTTGATAGACCAATTTTCTGGTGTTCCAACAGTGAAAAAAAAAAAAAAAAAAAGCAAGCACGAGTAAATAAATTACTATGATCACAAAGATAGTCTATATATAATATAAGTTTTTTTAAAAATAATTCAAGCGTTGCAAGAGATCCAAACAAGTTGGTGAGATTGTTGTTGAGGAACCAAAATACCATCATTTAATAACAACTTCACATCGAGCAATGCCATTTTTAAAAAAAAAATTATTATGTATGAATTGTTTTTCGTGTTTACCATTAACACTCTTATATATAAGTGTTTTGTTCATATATTGATGTTTATATAAGGGCCCCCAAATTTAGATTTCGCCCCGGGCCTCTAAAAAGTCGGGGCCGCCCCCTTTCGGGATTGAATATGGTGGCAAATGCATTGGTGGCCTCTTTCAAAGAAACCACCGGGTTTCACTCAATGCAGCCCGGAAGAGAAACGAGCCTGATTTTGCACAGGCGAACAAGGCCTTAGAGGATCCGTTTCCGGTAGTCCGGTACACATAGGTGCATCGCAAAAGTCGAACACCAGCTGGGCCTGCCCGCACCAGCGCGTCTAACTCCCTCCCTCCATGTCACAGATGCATGGGTCCCACCCCATCGTCTTCCATGTCGGTTTGCCTAGGATCCCCCACCGCCCGCCCTGGACGCCGTTCGATCTTGAATCAAAGCAAAGAGCATTCAAATCACACCCACTAGGCCACTGCTCCCCCCCCTCCGGTTTCCACTCTTATCGCACGCGGAGGTGGAAATCATTTGTCCTCTCCTGTGGGCCATGGCCATCGGCGACAACTGCAGAGATACAAGACGATAAATAATTACTGGATCAAACCCGCGGGCAGCGATCGGCGGCGAGCAAATGTTTCTCATGCAACATTAGTGTTTTGACGCTAACTAAACCCACTTACCAACATGGAAATCTCAATCTCGGTGACTTTGGAGCGAAATGGACTGAGGTTTGGGCAGTACTGCTTGCTTTTGTCATCCTTGTAAAATCTCAGTATACCTAGGGACTAGTTTTTTTTTTTTTTTTTGGGTGAACATAGAGCCAGATTGTTGACAAGATAACTAGGAGCACTGGAGCAACTCTTTAGCAGTAGCAGCAACAAGGTGTGGTATTTTTTCTTACAGTTTATTTCTCGATGCTGCAACCTCTTTTTATCTGGCAAACAGCACGACCTCCCTTGTTTCCTAAAATCCACAGTTCTTCAGAACAAACACTAAATACTGTGAATGACACCCTCAGAAACAGCAACACAAACATTCCAGCTGCCATACTGTTAGCCACCGAGACATCCCTCTTCAGGGTGAAGCTGACAAGGACGAAGCTGGTCCATCCCGGCCCAGCACCAGAAGGACTCGCCAGCCCAACATGAGAATTGCAGGCCCAGAATGGAAGCGCTAGGGATATAAATAGGGAGAGCTGTCGAGTGAGAAAGGGGAGATAAAATTTGTAAACTCTGTTATTTCGAATTTATAATCATTCGTCGTCGTTCTTACTTCTTCTTCTTCCCCAAGCTAGCTACCTACTCCCGATTCCCCTTCCTACCTCCCTCTGCTGCTAACAAATTGGTACCAGATTCAGTCCAATCCTGGATCCTTACCACTATATCCCTCCGTTAAACAGCCTCTACTCGCGCCCATCCATCCATGGCGGCGAGCGGCGCTGCTTCCAGTTCCTCGTCGGTCGCGGCCATCACAGGCGACGGGGTTCCACTCGCCGATTCCCCGGTGGTGGATGCGCCCGTCGAGGTGGCTCCGACTGACCCCCAGCTGCGGCTCCTCTACAACGCCATGGTCACTCGCTTCGACGCGATGTCGGCCCGCGCCGTCACGGTCGACGCGCGCATCAACGCTTTGGAGGCCGCACATGGAGCATCGGCGGCGGCTACGGCGGCGACTCTGGTCTCCGTGGAGCGGTCAACAGTGGCGGCGATGGGGGCCTTGTCCCAGCGCATCGCGGATCTGGAGGCTGCGCCCGCGAATCCCCAAATCGATGTCGTCGCGTCGCGCCTCTCCACGCTCGAGGCGTCCTACACCGACCGGGATGCGGAGTTCAACACCCGGCTCGTCGACCTCGAAGGCCTCCGCACCGCGCACATTCAGGACGAGCGGGACTCTCGTGTTGCCTTCCTCGAGTCCGCTGTCGGCAACCTTGAGTCATGGAGGCCGTACATGGAAGGCCTCGTCCACGACGTTCAACGGGTGGTTCATCAAGGGGATTCTTCACACGCTCCGAGGTGTTCGATAGAATGCCTCGATGCTCGTCCCCTCGATTTCCCTGTTCAGCGCCGCGCGCCCATCTGCCGGATTCACCGCCAACCCGCCCGTCGTTGGGCACCCGCGTCCGGACCGGGCCGTGGCGGCCGGGTCCATTCTCCTCCCTCGAGGTACGTTTCCACCTCGTCCTCCACCATCGTTTACTTCAGTTCCTTTTGTTCTGTCGATGTTCGTCCTCCTCGTCCCACCGTGCCTCCATCCCCAATTCGCCCACTAGACCACAACCTACCGCCGTTTCATTACCCACCAGTCAACACTTACCCTCCACCTCGCCCACCGGAACCATTCCGTCAAACACCCGTTCTTCCTCCTACCTATCATCACCCACGTCCACCAGAGCCTCATGAACACCCACCCGCCCTCAGTCGTCTTCCTAAAGTGCCCTTTCCCACATTTGACGGCGACAACCCCCGTCATTGGCGCTCTCGATGTGAGAAATATTTCCGCATGTATGGTGTAGAGCAATCTCAGTGGATTAGCTTGGTCGAACACTATGTGGAAGGCCCTGCCGCTGTGTGGTACCAGTCAATTTCATCGCTCTTACCTACAGCCAGTTGGGAAACTTTCTGTCAACTGTTGCATGATCGATTCGATCGTGACCAACACGAGTCTCTCCTCCGCCAAATGTTCCATGTTCGCCACACTTCCACTATTTCAGCCTATGTCACTACCTTCTCTGAATTAGTGGACCAGTTGACAACATATTCACCCAATTCTGACCCATTGTTTTATGTGACTCGGTTCATTGATGGGCTTAAGCCAGATGTTCGTGCAATTGTTGCTTTGCATCACCCAAATTCCCTCGATACTGCCTGCCGTCTCGTTCTGTTGCAGGAAGAGCTCGCCCCTGGGCGCCAAGGACGTACTGGTGATTGGCCATCTACATCTCGCCTTCCACACGGTGTAGCTAAGGCGCCATTGGTGGTGACCCCTGGTGTCGATAAAGGGGCTCCTACGGGTGCTGCAATCAACCAGCCTGCTCAGTCTGATTCTGCGCTCCGTGCACTCAAAGCATTTCGCCGCGCCCAAGGGCTATGTTTCAAGTGCGCTGGCAAGTGGCACAAAGAGCATCGCTGTCCTCCTGAGGTCCTCATGGCAGTGGAGTCTATCTGGGTTGATATTCCGGATGATGATGATGAAGAGCCCCCTGTTCCAACAGAGCCGATAGAGCAAGCATTGGTGGCAGTCTCAAAGGCAGCACTGAACTCAACGCCACCTCATTCAGTTCTATTTGAGGGGGAACTTGCTGGCCGTCCTGTCCAGATACTTGTGGACTCTGGCAGCTCTACTTCCTTTATCAGTGTTTCGCTGTTGCAGTCGCTGCCGCGATCTTGGCTTCGCTTCGGTCTCCTTCTCAAAGTGCGGTGGGCGGTGGCGGTCTCTTATCCAGTCCTGGTATTTTGAAGCAAGTACAGTGGTCTGTGGCCGGGTGTTTCTTCAAGACAGACTTTCGTGTTTTGCCGCTATCGTCTTATGACATCATTGTGGGCATGGACTGGCTTGAAGCTCACAGCCCCATGCAAGTTCATTGGCTCCAGAAGTGGTTAGCAATTCCCTACCAAGGCCAGTTTGTGTTGCTTCAGGGCAAGAATTCAGCAGCTCCATCTCAGCTCTACTTACAACTCTGCTCGGTCTCTCATAGTGACGATCCTGCTCTATGAACATTCGGCACCTCACGAGATTCAGCGATTCTTTGCAGCAGTTCTCCTCCTTGTTCGGGAACCTCTGATTTGCCGCCGTCAGAGCTTGTGACCACCGTATTCCTCGATTCCGGCGCTCAACCGGTTTTCTCGGGCCTTACCGCTATTTGCGGGTCTCAAGGATGAGATCGGCGTCACGTTACAAACATGCTTTCGGGGCCTCATTCAGCCCGGCGCAGAGCCCTTTTCTCTTCTCGGTTTTGCTTTTGGTCAAAAAGAAAGACGGCACCTACCGGTTTTGTGTTGATTTCCGGCAACTTAATGCGATTCACGCCAAGTCCAAATTTCCGTGCCCATCTTTTGATCGGCTCATGGATGAGCTCCATGGTGCAAGTTGGTTCTCCAACCCGGATCTGCGGGCTGGCTTCCACCAAATCCTCTTGCACAAAGGTGACGAACCAAAGAGCGGCATTTCGGACCCATCAAGGCCAGTTTGAGTTTGAGTCATGGCCTTCGGCTTGTCCGACGCACGGGGACATTCCGGGGGGTGCCATGAACGTCACTTTAGCTCTGGCCTCTCGCAAATTTGTGGTCGTATTCTTCGGCGATATCTTGGTCTGACAAGACATATGAGGAGCATTTGCAAGCACCTTACTCAAGTTTTTTTTCAATGGTTGGCAAACTGATCGGTGGAAGATAAAATTGTCTAAGTGCACGTTTGCTCGCCGTTCGTCTCTTATCTCGGTCACATGATCAGTGAGCATGGGCTGTCAACCGATCCGGCTAAGATTCGTGCCATCATCGACTGGCCTGTGCCGAAATCAGTCCGTGATCTTCAAGGTTTTCTAGGCTTGGCCGGTTACTACCGTAAATTCATCCACCATTTCGGATTGATCGCTAAACCACTTACAGAGCTGCTCAAGAAGGGTGTCTTGTTTATCTGGACTCCAGTGCACGAGTCAGCTTTCAGAGCTTTACAGTCGGCCCTCTCGTCTGCCCCTGTGCTAGCGCTACCTGACTTCTCTGCCGAATTTCACATTGAGACTGATGCCTCAGGCACAGGTGTGGGCGCAGTACTGATGCAGCATGGCCACCCATTGGCCTTCCTCAGCAAGCCATTGAGCAATCGAAGCTTGGGCCTGTCGGCTTACGAAAAAGAATATCTCGCCATTGTTATGGCAGTCGACCACTGGCGCCACTACCTGCTGCAGAATGAATTCGTCATTCACACAGACCACCGTAGTTTGGTCCACCTCAACGAGCAACGTCTGCACACAACTTGGCAACAGAAAGCGTTTACCAAGCTGCTGGGTCTTCGCTACCGCATTCAGTATCGTAAAGGAGCTGACAATGGTGTGGCAGATGCTCTCTCTCGGATTGACCATCAATCCTTGGCCATTTCTTCACCTGTGAATGATTGGATGGTGGAGTTGCAGTAGTGGTATGAGTCTGATCCTGAAGCTTTGGCTCTTCTTTCTAAGTTGGCTATCCAGCAAGAGCTTCCTCCGTTCTCCTTGCGAAATGGTGTTATTCTGTACAAGCACCGCATATGGTTGGGCACAAATGTTACTCTGCAGCAGAAAGTCATGAAGGCTTTGCATAATAGCCCAGTCGGGGGTCACTCGGGCTCCCCAGCAACATTGCACAAAATCAAGAAGCTGTTCTTCTGGCCGGGCATGCGTTCATCTGTCCTCCAGTTCGTACAGTCGTGTACCGTGTGTGCGCAAGCAAAGCCTGACAGAGCTCGCTATCCTGGCTTATTGCAGCCGCTGCCGGTGCCTAAAGGAGCATTTCAGGTGCTAACCATGGACTTCGTGGAAGGTCTTCCCGTGTCAGGTACGGCCAATGCTATCTTGGTGGTAGTTGACAAGTTTTCGAAATCGCTCATTTCATCTCGGTTCGTCACCCGTTTTCTCGCTGAGTCTATTGCTCAAGTCTTCTTCGATCAAGTTTACCGGCTGCATGGACTGCCCCTGTTCATTGTTTACGATCGTGACCGCATCTTTACAAGCAACTTCTGGAAGACGCTATTTGAATTAGCGGGAAGTGCGGTTGCCCAAGAGTTCAGCCTATCATCCGCAATCGGATGGCCGGGCGGAACGAGTTAACCAGTGCCTCGAGACCTTCCTTCGTTGCTTTGCAAGCTCGTGCCAGCGCCGTTGATCCAAGTGGTTGACAGCCGCTGAGTTTTGGTACAACTCAAGCTATCACTCGGCCATCGGTCGATCTCCATTTGAAGTCCTGTATGGCTATGCCCCTCGACACCTGGGTCTTGATCTATTAGATGTTACTGAAGTTCCTGCTTTGTCGGTCTGGTTGAAGGAGCGAGAGTTGGCACATGATCTTATTCAGCAACATCTCCAGCCGAGCCTCTCGAGCGGATGAAACGCCAAGCCGACAAAACAAGTCTGGCGCATCTTTGCCGTCGGTGGACTGGGTATTGCTCAAGCTTCAGCCTTATGTGCAGAGTTCGCTGGCTAGACGCTCTCACCGGAAAGCTGTCTTTCCGTTTGCCGGTCCTTACAGAGTTGTTGCTAAGATTGGTTCGGTAGCATACCGACTTGAGCTTCCAGCTGATTCTTCTGTGCACCCGGTGTTCCATGTCTCGCAGCTCAAGAAATCTCCAGTGCCTGGATCTGCAGAGGTGTCTCTTCCTTCTGATCTTGTTGCCTTTCAGGTTCCACAAGTCGTCTTGCAGCGCAGGTGGTCGGCAGGGGATCACCCGGTCGAAGAAGGCCTCATCCAGTGGTCCCATATGCCTCCTTCCATGGCAACCTGGGAACCATTGGCAGCCCTGAAGCAGCAGTTCCCGAAGTCACCGGCGTGGGGGCACGCCGACTCTCAAGACGGAGGGGATGTTAGCCACCGAGACATCCCTCTTCAGGGTGAAGCTGACAAGGACGAAGCTGGTCCATCCCGGCCCAGCACCAGAAGGACTCGCCAGAATGGAAGCTCTAGGGATATAAATAGGGAGAGCTGTCGAGTGAGAATGGGGAGATGAGATTTGTAAACTCTGTTATTTCGAATTTATAATCATTCGTCGTCGTTCTTACTTCTTCTTCTTCCCCAAGCTAGCTACCTACTCCCGATTCCCCTTCCTACCTCCCTCTGCTGCTAACACATACCCTCCACATAGAAACCACACAAGAGTGATCTCAATCTGGTCCATGCCATGAGTTGTACCACCGTGATCGAAGAGCCAAGTATTTCTTCACGACAGTGAATGAAACATCTTTCAGATAGCCTGATTTGTGTAGTATATATCTCAGGCTGCTTAGTTTCTCCTTGACCATCAGCACCATACCTCAAGTCTGGAGTTTCCTCAAATGCTAGTCTAGCGACATGATTGCATGGATTGAAAGCACATATCCATGATGAGATTTTGTTGAGCACCTCCGAAGCACCACCAGCACCTTGCCTTATATCAAAATATAGAAGGAACACTGCATCTCCAACAGTTTTGCAAACAAGGTTTGCATTCCTTAAATTTGCCAAAAACATGAAAAAGTGGTCTCCAACAGTTTTGCAATTTGGATTGACATTTTGGGCAACTTGGCATAAAGCATCCTCAACTTGGCAAATATGCCAAGCTAGGAGGGACTTGGCAAATCCTCTCCTTGCTTGCATGTTGCGTATTGACCGCATAAATAAAATCATCTCTCTACTTGCATGTTGCATATTGCCTTTTTTTTTCTTTTTGCCAAGCTAAATATGCAAAACTGTTGGAGAACCACAGTTTTTTCACTTGGCATATATTTTTGTGACTTGGCAAATCATAACTTTTGCCAAGTATATTTTGCAAAACTGTTGGAGATATACATCCTAGTACCCAAGAGCTACAGATAATCCGTGTTCCAACAGATTCTCACAAGATAAATTGAACTATTTCCCTATTGTGAAAGAAACCATGCCAGGAATCTTAAAGAAGGTTCTAACTAGAGCTCCTCCACCTCTAGGCACGTAATAATATACACATCCACATAATAGTTTCTTTGCAAAGTTCCATTATAAATGTAAACAGAGTATTAGATAGTACAGTAGTAGCATTCTTAGAAGTTATAAATTAACGTGCAGATTACAACAACGACATGATATTCACAAACTAGCTCCCAGAACATTCTGCACCTGACTGTAGATGATTGGAAGAAACTAATAGCTATTCACTTCGTCTTCAGAGCTACCAGGTTGTACAAGTCGATGACAACGTCAGTCACGAACTCTGCATTGAGTCTGCCAAATCTTCTCCACCAGGCACATATCTTTTAGTGATTGAATAGTGACAAGGAGTAGAAATCAGATGCTTCGAGTACAGTTCTACAGTTTCTCGGTATTCAGATAACCTGACAAGGATTATGATTTCATCTTACGCTTCATGGTTTCAAAAGTGGCATCTCAAAAGGAAAAACGTTCTGTACCACATGTCTTTTTTCAAGCACCAAACTGTCTGAATCCAGGTGAACAAGAAACAAAATGTTTCTTCACGTCAACACTCAACAAAACGTAGTACATATTTCGTCACCATTTCTTCCCTTTTATTATAAAAAGTTTGTTATAGGGTACATATGGTGTGGTGTTTCCGATCTCCATTCTCTTTCTTTTGTTTTTTTTTTTTGAGAGGTTACTCTGCAGTTATTTTTTGCCACAAACTAAACACCTGAAGTCATGGCTGCCATTGACAGTGTTAAGCAGGTAATCAGCGATTACATATATTACTTTGACCTTCAATGAGTAGATAAACTTAGTTCAGTACCATCATAAATCATGTACAAATTACTAGATACATAGGAAGCCTAAGCCACACGCCAATGGCACATAAACAGGGGGCTTTCAATTGTTGTTGTTTTTTTTTGTAATGGCGCTTACTGATTTTCTTCCCTTGATTCCTTACTTTCCATGAATTGGGAAGAGTCCATGATATGTTACTTGCGGTCATTGATATCAGATGAGGTCGATCCGCTACTCTCAACAAGTCCCTTGATGGACTTGTACCGAAGAACATACAAGTCATCGGCAACCAAATCCACAACCTCCTCTCCTCTTCAAGGAAGCAAACATCAACGTCAGCAGAGCTTGAAAGGGTGTAAAGCAAAGAGTTGGATGTGTGTTTAGGCACTTACATGTCATCTAGCTGGAATGCACCTACGTCGCTCTTGGTCTTGCAGAAGACAAAGGTGTCAAGCTGAGGCTCTGGCACTGAAAGGGGGATTTGAAAACTGAATCAGATGGATGGTTGCTAGTGGCCAGTTACATGAACAAACATGTCTAAAAGCACATTTGCTGCACATCTTTAGCAATACAAAATTCCAAAGCATTCAGTATTTTTTAGAGATATAAGAAGCATGTGAATGAATAATGCATAAATAGGTCCCTGCAGTTGCTATCAATGTAGAAAAACATGCTTTAAGAGCCTTATTTACTCTTAAACCTTTGCCTAAAAGTGAAGCTAAAGGCTAGTCTAAAAAAGGGAGAAGTTAAGGGTTGTTTAGCCATTGCCTTTATTCAGTACTAATCAGTAGCGGACCTTTTACAGATAGGTTAATCTCCTCAAATTTGATAAATCCATCAGAACTGCATTTGTAAGCACGTAGTGATCTAAATACCCAAGCTGGAGAGATGGGGAAAAAAATCTGTGGTAACCTTCA
Organism: Hyparrhenia diplandra; assembly: GCA_015847255.1. Taxonomy (NCBI): domain Eukaryota; kingdom Viridiplantae; phylum Streptophyta; class Magnoliopsida; order Poales; family Poaceae; genus Hyparrhenia; species Hyparrhenia diplandra. Next base: position 57,320 of record JADLZK010009893.1, read on the forward strand.
AGATAGGCTGCGATGGCATCACCTCTATGCGTCCATGGACCATGGAAGAGGATAATAAATTAATAACCACACTACTAGGAGGGCGATAAAATCAGCCTGATTGGTGTGGGAACGTCCAAATTTGACATGTCAAATTCACAGCAACCAACCAGGTGGGACCATGGGATCATGTTCATAATTTGGGGATAGAAGTCTAAGACGCAGTAGGTAACTAGAACCATCACATAAAACTGCAAGAGGCATCGTTGTACTAGAGCTGTGATTAATTTGACAAGTCAATTTTTGTTATGTAGGAACTCGACTTTTGAGCGCAACTAACGATCAGAGTCCCCAAGGGTAAGGATACATGACAGGCTGCCCATTTGAAATGAATCGGCAAAAGTTTCTACAAACCATACAGGCTTACACATGACTGAAGCTGCAGACAACAAGAACAGTATAGAAGTAACAACAGCAACAAAACAAGGAACACAGTAATTTGTGAGATCAAGTGAAGGGCATATACCCATGTCATCCTCAGTGCTGGACAACGACTGCCTGGTAACCGAGTCATACCCGATACGGGAGCTTGGACAGCACCGACTGCTCCAGATGCTTCTCCATGATCTCCGCAAGAACTTGTGATAGACCAGACACGAGAAATTCATTCCCATCAGAACCATGGACAATTTCACAATTTAGAATAAACAATGGGGTCAACTGCCGCAGCCATGGGGGGATAGGCAGAAGGGACTGTACCTCTTTGGCGGCGGCGTTCCTGCTGCGACAGGCGGCTGAGGAGGTCATCGGACCTGGAGATATGCATCATGTACTTCTCGATCTGCAGCAGATACGATCAGATTGGCGCAACAATCACTAATTTTGGTTGAATTTAGGCACGGCAGCACACAAATGAACAAGGGTGAAGTAACAACTGACCTTTTGCAGGCGGAGGCGGAGGTAGGAGCGGAGAAGGAAGAGCGTGCGGTCGAGGTCCATCTGGTAGAGCGAGACCACCAGGTCGCCGACGCCGTTGTCGGCAAAGTCGCCGAGCGTCTCCTCCTAGAAATGACACGACACCGGGAGAGTGAATCCATGTCAGATGTAGAGCGGTGACGAAATGGAGGGAGATGGGTGTCATGGAGTAATAACGCGATCGAGAAGAAAAAGACGGAGAGGGAGAAGCATACGAGGAGCTGGATCTGCTCGCGGGCCGGGACACGAGGGGCGAGTCAAAGCGAGGATCTCTGGCGCGGCCTTCTCGTTGCGCCACGCCCGCTTGAGCAGCTCCATGTCTGTGGCTGCCGCCTCAGCGCTGCCGCAGAGCAGAGTCATCGTCATCCCAAGAGGACATGCTCGTCGTGCTCCCTCTCGCTGGCAGTGGCAGAGCAATGAATTTGCAGCTGGATATGCCAGATATATATAAAAAATCAAAGCAAATATAAAATATAATGGACGATATAATAAGTGATAATTGTCATAACAAAACCATACTAATAACCAAAGTACATGTTCTAAACATAGTGCTGTTGTCTCTAATAATTAAGGAATATTACAAAATAGTAAAGGCTACTACAATATAACTCTACGATCTCGAGATGGATGATATTCTCATTTTTCACTTGACTGAAGAATTCTCTCAATAAATTTAGCAAAGCAATTGGTCATCACCTATTTTGTTTCTTTTGCTTGTTCTCCACATAATTCACTGTGGAAAACACTCTTTCAATACTAGCAGGGGCTACTGGAAGAATTAGCACACAAAAGACCAAGTGCTAACTGCATATTGCTCTCCATTACAAGAATTAGGAATGCACAATCAAAAGAATTAGGAAAAGGAATTTTTCAATAGTTCACTATCACTGAGTGGATCTAGGGTTTTACTCTGCTCAGTGCTCACCTTGCTTGAAGCCGCCGAGGGGGAGGACCGATCGACCGGACACTGACACCCGAGGGTGCTGCAGAAAGCTAGAAGGGGGGCGCCGCCGTCTGACCGTCGGTGGCCGGTTCCTTCGCGCTGGGCGGAGGCAGCTGCAGCAGGGAAACTTGGAAAGGGACAGGGTGGGGTGAGCCGTCGAGGCCGATGGGGCCGGTGCTGCCCGCCAGTCACCGGATCCTGGGAGTGGGGAGCCGGGGAGGGAGGGGGCGGGGGGAGGTGCTCGTGCTGCGGCGCGGAGCAGCCGAGCAGGGGAAGGGGAAGAAGGGGCGACGCGGTTACGCGAGCGACGGGACTTGGGAGTCGATGGTTTCTCCCTTCCTGGGCTTTCTTCGATCGTGGGCTGCCACCCGCCCCTGCTCGGCGGGCGGCGGCGGCGGCGCTGTCAATTCACTGCAGGCGCGGCTTGTCGCTTGTGGCGGGAATTTGGGGCGCCGGCGGCGGGAAACTAGTCATCTTTCCCTTTACTATTTTCTACTAGCAAAAACCAAACTGGGCCAGATTAGTAGTAAGCAAGTGGGCCTTTTCTGGGCCTACTACTTGGCTGCTTGTGCAGCTAGCTGCTACACCCGCGGCCTAGTCGAGTAACGCCGTCTTGGAGGTGGGACCCATGGGTCATTGTCACGGTCTAATCCTTGTGGCTCGCAACCTTTATCCCGGATCTCCTCGACCCTCGTATGCTGGAAAGAAATGTTGTGACCTGGGTCGGACCGGCCCGAAGACAAAAAAAAAAATCAGGCGCCGGTGGTGGTGGACTGGTGGTCCACTGTCCACGTCGGCCACACGTACACCTAAGCATTTTTAGCCCGGCCCGACCTGGCCTGCCGGCCCCCGAGCCCGGCCCGAACTCGGCTCACCCACAGACCTTACTGGACGGACTTGACACAGATCTTGCAGTTCGAAAAACAAATCTTGGTCCGATCCTTACCCGAAATGTTGTTTTTAGCTATTTTACACTATAAAATGCACGGGCGGCCCATCCAAGGCCGGGCCGGGCCCGAGCCCGGCTTGAAAATTAAGGCCCGACGTGTCCTGTGGGACGGTTATGGGCAGGATTTTCACGGTCCGAAATAACCGGGCTTTTTTTTCGGCCCAGCCCAAACCCGACCTGCAAAATGTTCAAGTATAACCACACGACCCTGGACCATCACAGCCCATCACATAGGCCCCACACTGATGAGTCCTCCCCCGCGTCGACCACCCTCCCCAGTCCGCCCCTCCCTTCCGGCCACAGATCCGGGTTCCTCGGCTCTGGATCCACGGATCCATGGGTGTTCCTCCTGGGTATCCTGCCTCAGCTCGCCGGATTTGGCTCTGGCTTCATCGGCCTCCCACGTCGCCCATGGCGGCCGGGATTCAGCGTCCCCCCTGACGGCTGGGTTGGGGCGGCCCTCACTAGCGCTGCATCCAGTGGAGGATATAAGGCTAGGGCCACTATGGCCATGGCCCTAGGCATGAGAAAAAAAATACTAGAGTAATCCCTTTGTTTTTTTAGCTACACTCTTGATATATTATCATTACTTCTGTGTATTAGCATGTGAACCGGTGTTGGTGCTTCATAATATTGGCCCTAGTCACGAGAGTTCCCCAGCTCCGCCACTGGCTGCATCCATGGAGGCAAAAGCTGTTGGTGGACAGTTCAGCCGCTGTCACCGTGGCTCTACCGGTCATCCACGTCATCCATGGCGGCCTGGATACCGCGTCTCCCACGACGGTAGCTCTGCCTGGGTCCGAGGGGCCGAGGGACGCGATCGTCATCGAGGTCATCTTGGGTGATGATGACGAGGAGGAAGTTGATGACGGTGTTGCGACTCGTGCTCCAGCATCCTGCTCTACAATCGGCTTGCACGTAGTGTCACCTGCGCTGCTGCAGTTGGGATGTGGCCCATCCCAACAGCCATCTAGGTTACTCTCCGCACTCGTGGCTCCCTTCCATCCTAGTGGTACCTCGGTGGGGCGCTCGAAGACCGCGCGCTGAGCGACGTCGACGCTGGCATGGGCAGCTCCGACCCCTGTTGTTGCACGCCCGTCATATCTTGACGCTGCTCGAAGGGCTCTCCGGTTCACTCCTCTGCTGTCGGCGGAGGATGTGAACGTGGTACGGCGTGTTGACACCGCGGTGGGTGCGCAACGGGGTGCGGCAACGTGCCTGCTGGCAGTGGGATTCTGCCGCCACAGTCCACACAACCGCCCACACTGGCGTCACCATGCGGCAGCAGCGACGCGGCACGGCCCCTCGCGGCATCGGCGCCTTGGTCCATAGCGTACCCGGCGGCCTCGTTAGGGGCTAGCGTCAACGCTGATGGCTTCCAGACAATTCTAGGTTGTCAAACGTCGTGTGTAGAGGAAAGAGGCACCTATGGGCCATCGTCCAGTACCGTCGGAGCTGCTGGGTCGCTGCTTCAACTGCCTCGCATGTGGCCACATCGCGCTCTGTGCCGCTCGTCGTCACGCTGCTTCTGATGTTGGAGTACTGGCCATCAGGCAAGGGAGTGCAAGCGTGCCTGCTCGTCGTCGTGCAAGCGTTACCCTTCGCCGTCGTGCAAGCCTTCGGCCTCCGAGGACCGGCACCCGGATAGGGGGCGCAAACGTGTGGCACCATGCTGTTGGTGAGGAACCCAGTTTCTTGCCAGGAGGGCGCGACGCTGCTGGGCAGGACATGACACTGTCGCCGCCTCCTCATATTGAGCAGTCGGCAATGCAGGCGGTGCACCTGGAGTCTGACCTCACTGCCCGTTGCCTGGAGTTTCATCTTAGAGACCTTGATCCTATATTGGACGTGGTGGAGCCTGATCTCTCAAGCCAAGCTTTGGTGGCTACAGTGGTGGACATATGTCCCTCAGTCCCTGATGATGGCGGCTCAGGGATTGGTGGGCTGCTGGTGTATAGCAGTTGCCATCCAGCACTGCCAATGACGATTGGTGGTCAGATCTCGTCTAGGCGGATTTCGACAGGCCCGCTACTCCTACAGGGTCATCTCCCATGCCACCTTCTTCGTCACCGACGGTCAATAGGCAACTCAGCTTGGAGCTACCGACCTCGGTCGAGGTGGGGGCCTCGGATGGTGTCGCGCCAGTGCTCCACGCAGGTGATGCTGGAGGCTAAGATACGCCTCTTGATCCAGACTCCCCTTGTCGGGGGTTTGGAAGGTGGGGAGATTGCAGCGTCTGAGTCGGCGTTCATGGGCGAGTTGCTAGGTGAAGTGACCAAAGAACTCGTGGACACCCCAGGACCATCCATCCGCATCCGTGGACGGCGTCCAGGTGTCTGATGTTGTCCTCCTTGGGTCTGGGGCGTCGCAGGCGGACACCGAGCTCGCTGCGCCATGTCTAGCGAAGACTTTGTTGCGGCGTTCAAGAAGTCATTGTTTAGGCGGACGCGTCCGCGGATGGGGCTGACCGATGACAACCTCATTCCCAAGCGCAGTGCGTGGCTTGCGGCGAAGAGTGCGCACAGGAAGGTGAGGCTAGAGGCTTAGGCGAGGAAGGTGCTATTGAAGAAGATGGGCGTCCACGTCGAGGCTGAGCACCCGGATGAGGTTTCCTTCGACGAAGTTCAGGCTGCCTTGATCGGGCCTTTCACTGACGTGAACAGGGAAACGATGCAAAGGTTCATTTTCCGCGGAAAGAAGCGAAGGGCTTTTGAGCCTATTGACGGCGCCTGAGTGTGCGAGGTCCTAGGTCACAAATTAGTTAGCCATGTAATCGTTAAATCTTGGATCCAGTAGTTAGGGCTTCTTTGGTTTTTCTTCTTTGGAGGCTAGCAGTGATGTCCACTCGGCATCACAGTTTAGTCTTTGTATTTGGATTTGGTTTTTCTACCTTTTAATAAAATACGGGTGAATGATCCGATGGAGAAAAAAAAAGTTCTTTTAATTTGTGACATGTAAGAGCAGGAGCCATTCTATGCTATAGTGAATGAGGCTCTTATGGGCCCCTCTACGATTACGACCACTTATAGCTTTATAGGACCGTCTAGAAACATAGAACTGTGTTTCAAAGAAAAATGAGCCTGAAATTCGTTTCATATATAGTAGTGAGACCCGCCCCTCCTGATCGAGGATGCACCCAGGCTTTGTTGTACCAATTATAAAATTAGTTATCTGCATTCTACTTGTGATACATGTGCTACAAAACGAGTGTTGTGATATGACATGAATTTCAGGTTTCCAGCATGGCGCATGAGCTAATACAGCAAGACGGCAATCTAAATCTCCTATAAGAGAGCCCCCACTAGGGAGAGGTCCTTGAAGTTCTCCGCGCTCTAATTGGCTAACGCCACTTGGTAACTGCAAGCGGGGCCTCTCCTCTTTTAGGCGCGCCTGTTCCTGCCTTTTCCCACCGTATCCTCTTGCATGCAGAGCCAAAAAAGAAAAACAAATCCTTCAGTGCTGCTGTTGCCCAACCCCCCGCCTCCCTACACCACAAATCCACAATACGCACCATCAATTCCTCCCTAAACCTCGCCACAATGAAACGAACGGTCAGGCTCCTCGCCCGTCCTCCGGTAATCAATAAATAGCAAGGTCGAACCCACCGGGCGGAGGAGCTGCATCCATGCCCGACGTCCTCCTCCGACGAGCCCCCCGCAACCCTCCTCGCTGCGGCGGCACCCACTAGGAGGAGTGGAAGGCGATGCTGTGGTTGGGCGATCGTCGAGCGGTTTGGCGTGGTCGCCGAGCCGCGACGAGGCCGCGGGCTGGACGGCGTGGAGGAGTGGGCGGCGGCGTCCGAGGTCGCCATCCCCGCGACGCGTAGTAGAGCGGCGGTGACGCACGGACGCCGAGCCGCAGATCCCGCCGCCCTCGCCTCGATGTTGCTCCGCCGGGCACCTGCCCGCACACGCAGGTCTGACGGCACAGGCCAACCACGATGACACCGCCGATCTCTTCGCCCTCCCTGTCGCTGCCGCCGCTGCTGATCGGGATCGTGCTCCCTCCCCGCCGTCATCATGTCGAGGCGGCCGAGGAACGCGATCTCGAGGGAAGGCGGCACTCCACGAGTGAGCGTAGCGCGGAGCAAACGCCGCCGCTGCGAGTGGGAGGCGCCCATCGCCGCCGCACTCGACGCGGCAGGGGCGAGTGGTGCGCCTGCGCCGCCGCGCGCTCGACGCCCGCGTGGAGATCCGGTGCGCGGCGAGCATGGTGACGACCACGGTCCCTTCCCGGCCGAGCGTTGGGGAGGAGGAAGACGTCGCGCTTAGCTCAGACCGACTGCTCGCTCGACTGGGACTCCGGCGAGGGCTGCTGGATCGGCGTGCTCTCCGCACCGAAGAATCCGAATCGACGACGCCGACGCGGCGAACGCAGCGCCGGCGGACGAGGACGTCCCTTGCTTCGACGCCCGGGCGGACCGGGCCATGCCGGCGCAGCTGCCGCCGAGCACCCGTTCATCGCCTCCGCCTCCGATTGCCGGGAGGCGCTGGACCTTGACGCCGCCGCCAAGGGCAGGTGGGTGTCGCCCAAGTGCACGCTGGACGCGGCATTCTGGTGGAGATTTTTTTTTTTTTAATTTCCACTCCTTCAAACGTGTGGAGGACATCGCTTTAGATTTTTTTATTCGTGCTGCTTTGTACAGGTACTAGCAGGCATCAGGTAGATTTTTTTATTCGTGCTGCTTCGTACAGGTACTAGCAGGCTGAGCCTTTATTTTGAGTTTTTTTTTTTTTTTTTGAACATGTTGATTTATTATAAGACATTGGTGCATGGCCCATGAAAATAGTGACCGGTCAGCCCTGTCCACCGGATGGATCTGCCCATCAGTCCAGATACAAATTGCTACGGCCACCTAGAAATCGTACACGGAAGGATGAAAATCAATTTCCCTTTTACTTAAAAAAAAAAAATACATCTATAGATAAAAATACTTATATTTATTTATATACCATTCGCGGTTTCTTATGTCCTATTTCTCTTAACTCAATTCAAATTATTTTGCATTCCCGCAAAGAACGCTACTGGGAGAATTCATCTAGTTAAAAAGAACTATATAACTTTAGCCATTCCACAACAAAAAATTAGTGACTAATACTTTCTCACACTTTGTGGTTAGGTACTTTGTTTATTACTTGTCGTGAACGAGCCTGTTCGGCCGGGTCGCCCTATTTGATGTTGTGAGAGAAAGCTTTACCGGTTGTTATTTGGCTGATCTTTATGAGAGAAAATATCGGCTGACGGGCCGGTGATAAGCCAAACGAACAAGTGTCCTCACACAAGCTTGTAGACGAAGCAGCCAAACGAGTTTAGCCTATCAAGGTGATACACGTGTAGGAATAGAATAAACCTATCTCAAGGTAGTGGATTTTAGGGACCTCCAATAATCTCCAAACCTTTCTTTTTGTCAGCATTGAGCCCATCCAGATTCGAGATGCTTAATGATGTTCCCGGTCCTATTTGAATTATTTAGCATGGCGTGCTGCACGAGCTAGCTAAGCTCTTGCTTTATCTCAGTTCTTGAGGCCCATAATGATGAGCACGCCGTGATGCACGCCGCATGAACTAAACAATTTGATTGGCTAATTTAATCTGCTGAAGGTGTTGAATTCTTTGTGACACGGGATGCACAACTGATGAACCCTGATTCAGAAAACATAATTAAGAAGATATGGATTCGGCACTGTTTCCACTTATGTAACTACTTCTCTGTCCCATTTTATTTGTTGCTTGGGAAACCGTATCGTGAGGGTGACACACGCTTTTCAAATAACAAACATCTTTGGGATGGAGGGAGTAGATCATATCTCCGTTGTCTGAATTTTTGCATTCTTCACTTTTTTTTCTTTGATTCTCAACAGGCATGGAAGATTATGTTAGGACGAAGATCCCATCATAAATAGTACCTCCCTTCCAAATTATTGCAAGTTGTCATGGCTTTTCTATGTACTCCCCTAAAAACATGCAAATGTGGGAAGGTGCTAGTCAAAATTGGTCAACTTAATTTGACCAAGTTTATAGCAAAAAGTATTAGGATTTGTGTCTTAAAATAAATTTATTATGAAAATATATTTCATAACTAATCTAACGGTACTTAATTTGTCTTATAAGCCTTCATATTTTATGATATAATTTTAGTTAAAGTTTGTAATGTTTGACTTCTCAAAGGATGTGAGAATTGCATGTTTTTTCGAAACCGAGGGGCTACATAGCTCAAAAAGCTACGTACTTAGAAAAAAGATGGAACAACTTGTAATTTAAAAGTTGGAACAGAGGAAGTATATATCATCTCTAACCACTTCTGTCATGTGTATTTGGATTCTTGTGGGTTATTTATTCTATATAATCTACATGAATTCTAGAGTAACTCAACAAACAACCTCTCAAACCCACGACAAAAGATGCTTTGACAGTATGTCCACCGAGGGACGCCCCATGATGGTAGATTTATCGAGAGGTGTGCGAGATCAAGAGCAAGAAGGTAACCAAATTCAAGAGTACCCGACGTGTTTGCCAAATTCAAGAGTTATGAATCCTATCATCTAAGTCAGAAATAAATGGTGGAGAATTTTGTTCATAATTTTATCGAACCCGAGATTTGGACTACATATCTACTAGTGCTTTTGTTAGTCATAGAGTCCGTGATATACCGCGGTTAAAAACATATCTTGCACTCTTGCTACAATCGGAGTCAACATACGACTGATTATATTCCAAAGCTACGTGCCTTTGTTTGTTAACACCAAAATTTGGTAAGGCACGAGTGACGAGTGGACCGGCACATGATAATTCGGTAAAGAGGTCATTCGGCTAGCAATGACAAAGCAATCATAGTCTTTGTGGCATTCGGGAAGCCGCTATTATTCGGCTAAGGAGCTAGCCTGAGTCCGAGAAGGAGCTGAGCATGAGATGGTTCGGCAAGCGTGGAGCGTCAAGGAAGATATTCGAGGACGAGGGTCCACGTCACGTGCAATCTCATGACTCCGAGAAGACTTGGAGGACAATGTATCTTAGCTAGATATTTTCGTTATGTTTGTTCGTAATTAGTTAGGACTCATCAAGCCCGGGGTATAAATATGAGACCCCGGCAATCGTAAAAACGATCTATCAAATCAAATACAACCAACCCGGCTCCGTGCCATCGCCTCCGGCCACCCTTCGAGTCCGATCGTGTCGCCGTCGATCTCTGAGGGGATACATCGACCCGTCGACCTCCGTAAGTACCGGCAACCTTGTATCATGTCTAGTAACGTCTTGGCGGATTTAGATTATGTTGCAAGTAGTCTTGTTACCATGCTTAGTATCGTGCGGCGGATTTAGGCTATGGAGCAAGAGGGTTCTTTGTTAGATCATGAGTCGTGCGGTAGGCTAAGGTCTAGCTTGGGGCTAGTTATCGGCTTCATCGGATTTAGCAATCTGGTGAATTCATTAAGTTATCAAGTGGTGCATGCTTTCTCTTATTTATTATCTTTATTATGATTGCACACACTTTTGCCCAATTTAGATTGATGTGGCTCGGCTTTATCTTTTTGTTAGATCTAATTGTCATCAATGCTTTCAATGTTTATCTCAGTTTGTTATTAGATCTATCTGTTTATCATAGCGGAGCTTAGATCAATCTAAGTTGTTACATGTTGCGGGTTCCTACACGTTTAGTCATGAGTCGTGCGGCAGGCTAAGGTTTTGCGTGTGAGTTTCTTCTTCATGGACCCTGATTCGGCAAGCTTGCCGAATACAGTTATGCGTTTACTTGTACCTTACATGTGTGAGCCTACCTATCGTTAGAGTCTAGTCTGGCAAGCCGTATCATGCGGTGGATTAGCTTGTTGCGGTGTATCATGCGGTGGATAGCTGTTAGGACGAAGAGGGTTTAGAACGGTTAAGTCTGGCAAGTGGTATCATGCGGTGGATTAGCTTGTTGCGGTGTATCATGCGGTGGATTCTTTGTTAGGACCGATCGGGATAAATCTCTGGCTTTACTTTAGATTAGGTTTGCATATGTACTTTACTTGTCTATGCATACACGCCTCAATGAGTAATGAGTATTTGTAGATCTATTTAGATGTACGCGTGCTTTTAGCTTATCATGGTTAGATTGTATCATGCGGTGGATTGATGTATTTGTGGTAAGTGGTTTAGATCTCAGCAAAGTGGTATCATGCGGTGGATTAGCTTGCAAGGGTTTAAGCTCGACGGGTTTAGGAAGGCTAGGCGTGTGGCGAGACTAGTTGGATGAAACCTATGCATGTGTCGTTTAGATTAGGTTTATATTTATGAGTTACCGCTTATGTCTCCATGTTGTCAATTAATTCGATCCATGCAATAGAGCTTTATGATGTCATATCTTGATGATCGACTTTACTTGTTCAAACATGTCTTCTTATGATCATTCGACAACCTGTTATTACATTACATCTCTATACATGCTTACCGAATGCATTCATTATCGTCGACGTGATAGCTCTCATAGCTATATGTCGTTACATCCGCCTTAGAGCCATACATGCGAAACTGCCTTGGTCACACCCGGGCATGTTCCAGATCTCACGCTTACCTCCTTGTCAATGCGAGGTCAAATTGATCGGGCACGCCTTCGGATCAAGACACTCGGGGTCGAGTAAAGCCGCCTATTTCGCTTGTCGGTGTGTGCGGCGCAGAGTCGTTTTTGTGTCAACATTGTTAGAGTGCGGCCAAGGCGTTTGATTAAGATTCACACGCTTTTCTTAACCTTTGAGTACGATGCAAATTCGGTAATGATATTTCCTCATGCATGTGTGATGTGTGTGAGGTTCTACACAAAGATGCCGAGAGATCATTAGCATATATGACTCATCTGCACAGCAACTACCGAACATATATCGGGCAAGCATCATACAAAGCTAGCTTGTGCATCGAAAAAGTTGAAAGAGCCGGGTTGAGAGCACCTGCAGCTACGTGGATCGATTGCTCGACACCGCACATCATCTCGGGCAGAGTCCCTCAAGAACACTCCTCTTGCTAGATAGCAGCCTATAAAATGGAGGTACCAAGTTCGGGGAGAGGAGAAAACATAGGGCGATCTAGCAAGAAATCAGCATCGATTAGCGAGGTCGTTGAATCACTACCATACATCCAAAGGAGGAAAGCTAGATAGCATCGAAAATGTTTCGCGGCAACCCTAGGGCGACAACGAGCAACGAGCTTCCGGTTGAGAGTGTGGTGAGGGTGAAGAAGGTGGAGAGGATCGAGGCGAACAACGTCACCACCAAGACGTCACAAACGGCGACCGCCAAGGTGACTAGAAGTCTAACCGCTGGCCGTTGTCCCGGGGTTGGGGACGTGGATGAAATTCCCGACGGCTTTGTCTTGGTGCCTATTGCGACAAACTAATCGATTGACCGCCACCGTCATCCATGTAATTTTCAGTTCTGTCGGGGAAAAGCCCGTAATACTAACCGGGCTTGCCACCCGCGTACACGCATGGCTACCGGGTGTTTGTGTGTTTCTATAAGCAAATCCATCGGTGAACTTCTTGTTGGATAAATAAACTTGTGTAACTCTTTTTACTACCTCTCTTATTATCGAGTTGAGTTCCATCATCGCAATTGTTTTACCACCGAATTCGGTGAATAAGCACTAGACAAATAGCTATAATATATTCTTCACCCTTACTGTGTTTTTCTATATATAGCATGTGCATCCACAAGCAAGCTTAGCAAAACAGAGAATTCAGAAAATATTTACATATGTGAGTGTTGGCAGGCTAAGAATTGGTGGAGTGGAGACCATTCAAATAGGCCAAGTTAGTCGCTTCTCTGGGGGGATAACCGTAAAAGCCATCATTAATGAATATGGATCCAACTTTACTCAATTCAAACATGACCCTCTGATTGTGTGTGAGGCAAAAAAGGCCATAAATGAAGCTGATCAAAGTTGCTATTTTCAGTTTGATGACTTGCTGAGTCACAAAGGTAGTAAGAGGACTTTAGCTACCATCCTAGAAGACAAGGAAGAGGAAGTTGCAGAAGAAAGAGCTGTGTCCATGAGTCCTGCCAAGGGCAGTCAAGATATCCCAGATTTGGGTCTTTCTAGTCAAGAAGACAATGTGCAAGGTGTTGGGATAGCTGATGAGAGCATGATTGATAAGGAAAAAGTGGAGTATGTACAATGTACATCCGACCGGTGGCACAAGTGGTGATGGGTGAAGTGGAAGATTCGAAATCAAGAGTCCTATGGCCGAAATAAACAAAGTGAGTTGCTCAAAGAACATGGTACCAAGGTTGATAATGAGAAATGGGATGGTCTCCTATCTGAGACAATTACAGGAGGGTTTGAGGATCAACAAGAGGAAAAAAATGGGTGGTATAAATGGCAAGACGTCAGACAAAGCAAGAGGATTAAAGCTGCTGGGATTTCTCAAAAAATGACAATTGCTCAAGAACCAAAGAAAACTAACAAGAAGGTCGACATTGAAGGTATTTCGACTGAATTGCAAAACTCCTTTGCTTTTTTAGCTAATCCTCAGTTAGTTAACTTAGCTAGTAAGATGGGAGTTAAGAATGATGCTATAAATTTTGAAAACTTTGACCTGCTAAAAGACTTAGAATTGGCAAGAGTGAAACTGAATGATAAAGGTATAGAGGTGAATGAAACAAACACTGAAACAAACAAGGATAATGGAGAGGATGATGATCATAATGTTTTAGAATGGGACTCTGATGACTCTGATGAAGAGTCCTTTATCAAGCTCCCTAGTGCCAAGAAAGGCAGATCTGCAAGGAAGAATAGGAGAAAAACTCTAGCTCTGAAGAATTATCTTCTTGATGATTCCTTAAATGAGGAGGGAGAAAAGTCTAAGGTTAGCCCTGGACTTGTTCTCAAAGGCAGGAAAAAAGTCAAAAAGTTATTAAAATGATAGGGATTCTATGGAATTGTAGAGGAGTGACCAAAAAGGGGCTTAGCACTTTCATTAAGGAACTAATATGGGATCATAAAGCGGATTTTATTGGGATTCAGAAAACCATGAAGAAATCCTATACTGCTAGTTTCTTTAGAAAGATTGATAATAACAATGAGTTCAGTTGGTTTTGGACTCCTTCTAATGGCAAATCTGGTGGTATGTTGAGTAGGGTCAGAAAGGACAGGTTTGATGTTGAAAGTTATGAAAATGGAGAATACATGATTGATGCTAATGTTTATGACAAGCAGTTAAATAAGCATCTGTCTCTGGGCAATGTCTATGGACCTGCCCATAATGACCTCAAAGATAACTTTTTAGCTGAGTTGTCAAGGTATTGTTTCAAAGCCAAATACCCTACCCTAATTGGTGGGGATTTCAATATCTTGAGATACAGTTCAGAAAAAAACAAAATGTTCAGTGATAATAATTTCACTTCTGTCTTTAATCTTATTATCAATTCTTATGAGCTCAGGGATCTTCCACTTGTCGGGGGCAAATTTACATGGAGCAACAATAGAGGTTGTCCAAGTCTAGAGAAATTGGATAGGGTTCTAATCTCTAGTGATTGGGAAAATGCTTTCCCCCCTTATGCAACTTGAGAAAATTCCAAGATACATGTCGATCATAATCCTTTGATTATGAGGACAGATTTGGAACAAAAGGTGGGGATCCGCACCTTTTTGCTTTGAGACCTCTTGGCTCAAGCACAAAGAGTTTGGGGAAAAAGTTAAGGAAATTTGGAACAGAGAAGTTCGTTTCTAAATCTTAATAGATACTTGGTGCATCAAAATTGACAGAGTGAAAAAGTTTCTCAAAGGTGGGGTCTAAGTTTGAAAGGCCATACCGTAAAAATATAAAGGAATTGTAACTAGAGAACTAGAAGTGCCGGAAAAGAAAGAAGAGGAGGGGAGGCTGAATCATGAAGAAATAGGAAGAAAATCTTTTATCCAAAGTGAGTTAATGAGATTAATGGAAGAAGAAGAGTTATATTGGCATAAAAGGTCTAACAATAATTGGTTGTTGCAAGGAGATTCAAATACAACCTTTTTTCACAGAGTAGCAAATGGTAAAAAGAGAAAAAATACTATCTTCTCATTAAACCATAATGGTAAATCCATTGAGGGAGATGAGGCTTTGGTTGATCATGCTACTGATTTTTATAAGGAGTCGTTTGGTCCTAGTGACCCTTCTAACTTTCAACTAGATCCGCATTGTTGGGACCAGAGGATTTAGTTTCCAGTCAGAAAATGAAGAATTACGTAAAACCATTTGGGGAAGAGGAAATCAAAAGGGTTGTGTTCTCAATGGAGAAAAATACAAAGACAGGTCCTCGATCACCTTCCTATTGAATTCTACCAACATTGTTGGGAAACAATCAAAAGTGACCTTTGTTTACTTTTTGATGACTTCCATAATGGCAAATTGGACATTGGTAGATTCAACTATGGGGTGATTTCCCTCTTGCCAAAAGTTAAAGAAGCAAACAACATCAAGCAATACAGCACCTATTTGTCCGTGGAATGTGATCTATAAAGTTTTTACTAAGGCTCGACCTTGAGACGGAAAGTGTGATGGGTAGAATTATTAATAAATGCCAATCTAGGTTTATCAAAGACGTAAAACATCATGGATGGAATTATGGCTTTGCATGAAATCTTGCATGATACTAAAGTAAGGAAAAAGGATGGTCTCATTCTTAAATTGATTTCGAGAAAGCTTATGATAAACTTAGCTGGAAGTTCTTACAAGAATGTCTCGTGCAAAGAGGTTTTGGGGAAAAGTGGTGTAAGTGGATACAAGAGGTGATGAGTACCGGACCGTGAGTGTTAAAGTTAATGACAAACCGGAAGTTACTTCAAATCAAAAAGGGGGGTTAGACAGGTGATCCTTTGTCACCCTTCCTCTTCAACATTGTCGCCGATGCTTTGGCAAAATGGTAAACTTAGCCCTAAAAACAACCCGATCAAAGGCCCGGCACCGAATATTTTGACAAAGGTGTGGCAATTCTGCAGAAGATGCAGATGATACAATCTTGTGTTTACAAGATGATAAAAGTCGCCACCAATATGAAATTGTTGCTTTATATATATGAAAATATGTCCGGGCTTAAAATCAATTTTGCTAAAAGTGAGGTGATTATGATCACCAAGATGACAACAACAATTTAGAATATGCATCTATGTTCAATTGTGCAATTGGCAAGTGGCCCATTAAGTACCTTAGTACCCGTGGTGGTCCAGATTACATGTGGTAGACTGGCTGCCAATATGTGAAAAGATTCTAAAAAGACTGGATGGGTGGAAGGGCAGTGCTCTCAGCTTTGGAGGAAAATTGATTCTTATCAATTCTTGCCTGTCTAACTTACCAATTTACACAATGTCCATGTTCTGGCTGCCTGTGTCAGTCATCAACAAGATGGATACAGCCAGGAGACGTTTTTTCTGGCAAGGAGGTAGCATCAAAAAGAAGTATCATCTAGTCAAATGGGCAATTATTACAAAAGCAAGAAAAAAAGGGGGCCTGGGAATTAAGGATTTAAGAAGGATGAATATAAGTCTGTTGTGCAAATGGTGGTGGAAAGCAGAGATTGGCAAAGGAATTTGGGCTGAGTTGGTTAATAAGAAATACCTAAAGAAAGGCATGATAGCAAGCTTGAGCAAAAGCCAAAAGAATTCTCCAGTATGGAATGACCTTCTTAAAGTAAGACATATATACCTAAAGGGAAGAGCTATGTGTGTAGGTAATGGGAAAAGCACTAGCTTCTGGCATGACAAATGGTGTGGGCCTGTCTCCATTGCAGACAAGTTTCCACAATTGTATGAAATCAGTAATGAACAGATTTGTTCAGTTGCTGAAATCAAACAGAAAAACTGGAGGTTGTCTTTTAGAAGGTGGTTATATGAAGATCTTCAAAACCAACTGAGAAGACTTAATGATATTATGTACAGATGTAGCATCAATTCTGATAGGGATCGACCCATTTGGGGTTGGGAAAAATCTGGTGCTTTTTCTGTTAAATCAGTTTATAAGCACCTGAGTAGGCATGAGTATGGGGAATGTCATAAATTGATTTGGAAAGCCAAGTTACCTCTCAAGATTAAAATTTTCATGTGGTTGATAAATAATAATGCTATTCTCACGAGGGACAACCTAATTAGGAGAAAGTGGAATGGAGATCCTTATTGTGTTTTCTGTGATGCAAAAGAATCCATCAACCACCTGTTCTTTGAGTGTGCCTCTGCGAAGTATGTATGGAGCTTGTTAGCTCACTCTTTTGGGGTTACATACAGACCTGCCAATTTTGAGCAATATTGAAGTGGGTGCATACAATTTTACCTTCGTGTCAATCTATGCATATGGTCGGGTTTGGCGCCGTGTCGGGCCATCCGGCGCACTGTGAATTTGGTGTGTTTTGAGAAAAAGATTGCAATCTCCTACCGAGATTGTTTGCCTGACTGCTCATTCATTACATACTGGACAGGTCTGCTACAGGAGGAGATGAAGCAACAAGTCACCAATGGTGCTGAAGTGATCAAGAAGACGGCCCTGTTCTTCCACAAGCAGCAACAAAGAATAGGAGGGGCAAGACAAGCAACTGGTGCCTTATTCTATCCGATGAGGTTTAGCGTAGTTTCGCCTTCGTTGGGACATTGATGACGCCGATAGAGCCTGATGTTAGCAAGCTCCAGTGGAGGATAGCTTGTTTTAGCTTTTGTTGTTTTGCTTATATGCATTTGTAGACGTCCGTCTGATGGTTAATCTTTGTTCGTATGTCCGGGGTTGCCCCCCCAATTAGGTCCCCTTTATGCTCCTAGTTGGGGGGTGGGTTCATTTTATTTTCAAAAAACTCCGGTCGAGTGGTACCAAACTCGTCATTTTCGTTACAATAGTAATGAAAATCGGTTTTACCGCTGGAAAAAATTTACATATGTGAGTGTAATAGCATAGCAGATTGAAAAGTTGCTCTAAATAATTATTAGTTGAAATATTCTTGTCATACATAACTAGATTTCACTTTTAGAATCTTATTCTAGCTTGTATATAAGAAACTTAAAGAGGTTTAGCTATAAATCATGCAAAAGCAATGATCTGCAGATCATCCAACAACCGCGCGCTGGTAGTTTCCTAGGAAGAATCATCGATGAACAGCTAGAAGTATTCTTCCACCATGGAATTCAACCATCAAGGGATATTTTTCCTAAAGCCAATCTGTCGCGAAGATTATATCTGTATACAAAAAAGGGCATCTCTCTTCCTACAAAAATGGCTTCTACCTAGGCTATCCACTATGTGGTGTATAGTAGTAAATTTGAATTGAGAAACATATTCTATGACGGATCTTAACTTACCCTCTATTTTCGTACCTTTAGTAGGCTTAGTATTTCCAAAGAATTGCAATGACTTCCTTATTTCTTTATGTGCAGAAAAATATGATTGTCTAGAAACGACGAGGCCCAATTTTCTCAATGTATTTCCGTGATCATAATACATATATTTCCCTTTGGTTAATTTTTGAGATGCAGGTGCTAGACTTATGCAAGTAATTAAAGATCCTGCGCCTTGGGTTCAGAACATACCTGATTGTTCACATTAAATGGTGATACCTTTGAACTGATTTGGCACTATAATAGCAACATGGAGCTGTATATAGGCCTCGAACTTGTTAAGATGATGAGAAACTTTTGACCACCATCTTAACTATTTCTTTGCCGAGCGCCCATAAACCGGGGTCTTTTTATCGAGACAAGAGACAACCACTACAGAAACTGGTCCTTTGCCGAGCGCCCGAAATCGGTCCTTTGCCGAGCGCCACGGGCACTCAAGAAAGGTCGTTTTGCCCCTCGGCAAAGCCTTTGTTGAGCGCCGGTGCTCGCAAAGGACATCTAGAAATTTTTTGACGGAACAGGCTCTTTGCCGAGCTGGGCGGCCGCCGGCTCGGCAAAGACTTTGCCAAGGGTCAAAATCGGCTCGGCAAAGAAAAGTAGCCGTTAACGATAGTTTGAAATAACGAAAAATGGCAGCCCCTTTGCAGAGCGAAATCGAGCTGTCGGCAAAGATTATCCATTTTTTTTTTGTAAACTTTTTGCCGAGAGCCACGACGGGGAGCTCTCGGCAAAGATTTTCCTTTTTTTTTTTTTTGCAACATTCTTTGCCGAGAGCCACGACGGGGAGCTCTCGGCATAGAGGGTTTTTTTTTTTTTTTAAATATTTGCCGAGAGCATTGGCCCTCACGCTCAGAACGGGGAAAGAGGGATTCGGGCAGCCATTTTCCCCAGATTTGCCGAAAGGCCGTGGCAAATGGGCTCGGCAAAGGTCCTTTGCCTAAGGTTGCTCACGGCAAAGGTAGTAAAATTGCCATTTTTTTGTTGTCTACCTTGACAAACAAACACATATATGACATATATCATATATATCACAACCATTCCATCACACAACACATATATATCACATTTGACACTTCTAACGCAGAAAACACATCCATTATTACATATATCACAAGTGCATGACCACATCAAGTCCACAAGTGTATCAAATTCATCCAAACAAGTCCACAAGTCTCATCACAAGTCTCACAACATCATCAACTAACTAAAAATGAAACCAACGTTCATCATTGAGGTGGGAAAGGTGGGTACTGAGTTGCCGGCGATGCCAAGGCTTGCTCACCAGCTTTAGGCGGCTGATTCGAACCCACCGATCCAGCCTGTGCAAAGGATACAAGGTTGCAAATGTTAGACATGATTACTTCATACATGAAAACCACAAACGAAACCCTTTGCTATGATACTCATAGGAGTACCCTGAACGTGATGAGTCGAAAACAACTGTGGAGGGACCGGAGTCGCTGAGATATTCGAGAAAGATGATCGGGGTCGTCGAGGTACTCCGGCTCGACTCCGAGTGCCACACTCTGCAAAAAGTAAAGAACATAGGCCTTAGTTCAAAATTTTGACAACACCTCCCTTGCACGGTGAGGTTTCCAAACCTGCAATAAAACGTACGACACGAAGGCCGACAACCACATATACATATACATTCAAATCACATTCATATAAACATAGTCCTTTTGCTCTAATACCACCACCACCACCACCACAACTAATAGTACAACTAAGCTACACCTATGTTAATACTACTCTACTACTGTGCAAAGCATGAACATAAGAGGATGTGTGCGTTTACCTTGTGGTTGTTCATCGCTAGCTTAACCGTGCAATGGTCCAGGAGACACCGATGAGTGGCACGACGTTGAAGATCGGGGCGTGTGGGGATATGGACCCCGAGAGGGGGGCTCTACATGGGTATATGCACCGTCGAGGAGGCCCTACCAAGACATGAAGGCGCAGAAAGACACACACGGTTATCATATTGTACCATATTGCTTACCAAGACATGTAACCTTGTCTACCGGACTATATAAGGTTGGCGGGGGATCCCCTAAATCTTAACTCATCCTATCTTAGGTCACCTCAATCTATCTTGTAAACAATCAATGAATCAATACAAACTATATGTAGGACGTAGGTTTTACGCCCTCACGGTGGCCGAACCCGGGTAGATTGCCTTGTGTTCATCTCTTTCGCCTTGCTTAACGTCTTGTTATTCATCTCGCGCACCTCCACCGATATAAACCACCGGCTAGGGCCTATCCTTGCCTGCCATCGACTATATCTCGTCAATAGCAAACAGGGCGGTCCGGGCGCGCCCGTGTCCCGGACAACAAAGGGCCTTCTTCCCCTCCTCCTCTTCCTCCTCCTTCGCCTTCCTCTACCTTCTTCCTCCTCCTCTTTCTCCTCCTTCCTCTACTCTTCTTCTTCCTCCTCCAAAGCGTGGGGGCACCCTCCTCCTCTTCCTTGCGGTGGCCTACGCTTCCTTTGGTGGCGGCAATGCTTGGGCGGTGGTGGGCGGGTAACACCTGGTTTTGAAGCATGTCATTAGCATCCGTATTTAATGAGCATAATCATCATTTAGTCATATGCAATCATGCGCATGAAATGATAGATGTCATTTGAGTGACTAGATGCTTTGAAATTGCTTGTTATGCTTTTGCCTCGCTATTTCATGTATGATATGTTTGCATAATTAGATGTTTAATGTTTATTTATTCTTAGTGATGTTTATAGGATGTGTTGGAGCAGGGTCGATGTTGGTCATGCTCCTTAATTTGATTTTATAATGGTAGTTTGACTTATTTTTTTACCTAGTTTGACTTAGAGAGCATTTTGTCTCGCTTTTGTTCAAAAGTCATAGCTATTGATCTTGCATGTTTGTGCATCCTTCATGAATTGTGTAGCTAATTTCATGTAGAACAAAAGTCATCATATGCTTGTTTCATGATTTTGAGTGGATCATGTTCGAAAAGTCGAAGTTTGTTTGAATTGGATGCAATTAGGGTTTGTTTGACTTTCTGAGTGGTTATGCTTTGATTGATCGTAGTTTCAAATCTAGGCCGAATTAGGGGAAAGTTTGTATAGATGAAACGCTTAGAATTTCGTGGGGAACGTTTCATTCAATTGGAGCTTTTTGTCGAATCAGCACGTATCTTGATGCACAGGCCAAATTAGATCGAATTAGTGGTTTTAAATTAAAAAAAAAAAGAAAAAAAGAAAGGGGAACGCCGGGCCGGCCACCGTCACGCGTTCGGCCGCCCCGTGCCGTGTGTCGCTGCCTCTGTCTCCCTCTGCCGCGCCAGTGCCTTGAAGGAAGGGGGAAACCCCGTCCCTTGCGTCGCACTCCATCCCCTGCCCCTCTTTTCCCCTTGCCGAGCCAAGCCGAGCAGCAGCTGCACAGCCCGCCGCCTCTTCGCCATTGCCGGCGTCGAGCACCACCCCTCCCACGCCCTAGCCATCCAAGCTCGCCCCTCGGAGTCGCCTTGAACTTCCCCTGTCCCCTAACGCCACAAGCGCACCGAATCGAGCAAGAAAAACGCTGCCCAACCGGTCACCTTCATCGCTGCCGTCGGCCGGAACGCCGGCGACCCGCTGTCCCCGTCGCCAGCGCATCCCCGACCCTCTCACGCCTCACCAGATAGCGTGCCGTGTCCGCCTCGAATTCCTGGAGGTAGATCCCAACCCATTGAGCCCGTGGTGGTCCGAGTTCGCCGGAACGGCGTTGCCACCGCCGTTGCCGCCGCCATGTCCGCCACCGCGGCAAGCACGCCGCCGCCTCGTCCTGCCGCTTTTCCTCGCCACTCTTCACGTTCTGACATCGCCTCGATGCGTTCTACCATTTCCCCAGGTCCAGTCGAGCCAAGACGCTGCCGTTTCGCCGGACCGCCTCGCCGTCGCTGCCGTGCTCACGGCCGCCGTCGGGCCCGTCGTCGTCGAACGTCACCCGTTCGCCAAAACCTGCCACTTAGCTGAGGATTCTTCATCGCCTGAACCTCCTAAAGCCCGTGCACCCGTCCGTTTGCCTTACCCCTCACTGGAAAACCGACGAGCCACCGCCGACCGCGCCATCAACCGCCGCCGCTCGCCGTCGTCCCTCCACCGTTCGCGCTTGTTTGGGAAAAGGGTCTATATCGATAGATCTCGACGCCACGAGTCCGTAGGTGTGCTCAGATTCGCCGGAGGACCACCGACGGTGGAGATCCGCCGCTCGCAGGCTGCAGCGCCGCCGTCCCCTGTTTTGTTCCACTGACAAGCGGGGCCCAGCCGTCAGCACTTTTTCTTTTATGTTTTCCTTTTTCCAGAATGTTTGGCATGTCTTAGAAAATTTGTATCTCTCTCATTTTAGATCGGTTTTGCATGGGACAAATTTTTCTGTGATCCTTGTGACTATATCTACAGTAGAAAAATATGAGTTTGCATTTTATGGTAATTTTTATATTTATCTAGATTTATTGCAATATATGCCATGTTTCTAGGTAAATGCATATCTAATTCTTGGTGCATGATAAAATAGTGGTGCCTGTACAAAATGTTCATTTTTTTAGATTTAGAGTGCAGGAAAAATAACATGCATGATATGTTCTGTTGTAGAAATGTGATTTTTGATTTATGTGCTATTTACCATGCCTTCTTAGAAATTCATAGAAAATAATTACTAGGGCTTTTGCCATGATAATTTTTGTGCATGCATTTGTTACTGTTAGGAAGCTTTTCATGTTTATGGTTAGACAGTTTCTTACATTTCATAGTACAAAGTATTTTCATGCCCTGTTTTTATGCTAGCTTGCCATTTTTGTGTATAACAGTATGTGCATGAGTTTGCCATGAAATTTTATGGTAGGCATCTTAGACCACTAGGATGCTCCTGTATTTTTGTAGAGTTTTATAAGGTGTTTGCATATTTATCATATTTATGTTACTAGGAAAATGCCCTAGAAATGCATGGTAATAGTATGGTAATAATTCTTGATGGTGTACTGTTTGTTATTATGATAATAAGGACCTGTTAGTGTGGTTAGTTTGCTGGTCTTGTGTGTTTGGTCAATTTATTAATCCTAGCTTTTTATATTTAAAGAGTGTGCACATGTAGTGTTTATTAGGGAATGTCATTTCATGTGCATTAGTTTATCTTTTTGGCTTGACCAGTAGGTTTATTTGGTAGTTTATAACCTTGTTTGCTTGCTGGTAGGTTTTAGTATGATTTGCATAATTAGTTTGCAAGTTATTAGTGTTGCACGTAACTTGTTAGGTTAGAACAGAGTCTCAGTTTTTCCTATTTTCAAGGCTGTAGATGTTAGAATCTGATCAGGATTGTATTGAATGTTTTGTAGATAATTTTATTAGCTTTTCAACGAGTGTTTGTTTGCTGCATTTGGAGTTATAGAACTCCCTGTGGACTGCTTTTAGTGCAGACATGTCTAGCTGCCATCTTGATTGCATTAGAGAGTTAGGTGTTTGCTTGATGTAGGTTAGTAGGGTTTCTTGTGTAGTTATATTTATGTTTCTACGTAAGAGATATAATTTTACTAGTATCATACATCATAATGCATTCATCCATCATTCTACCTTATTTATATACAAGCATGTTTCGTGCATTGGTATTAATCGGGCCTTGCATATGCATGCATCATATCGATCGGAGGAGTTAGTTCGGAGGAGATCAAGGAGCGGGGAGGTCAACCTTCATCATCTCTGAGTGCAGCCAAAAGGCCCCACAAGAGAAGGAGGACCGTTAACCAAGCTTCCGTAGTGCCCTAACTTCTTCCTACTACTTTTCTAAAGGCAAGCCCCAAGTGCATGTCGAACTTCCCTATGCTTTCTAAATTAACTTGTTGAGTCCTTTTAATAATTGCTGCATTAAGTGTAGGATATGCTTGAAAACCGTTGTCGCACAAATATCCTTGCTGAAATTGTTGCCTTATCCTATTTAGAGTCTAGGTTAAATAAATGCTCAGTTATGATGATTGCAAAGAGACAAGTGATTTCCTGGCCACTTGTGAGGTTTGTTGTTGGGTTAATCACGTTGGTGGTTAACGAGCCGGCCGAGAACTTGAATAATAAAACATGTTAAGGTTGATGGATATTGTGGTCTTTCCATCCGATCGATTAAGGACTGGTACATTGTCGGAAGGCGGTCGGAAGTTGAACGCACTGCTCATATAGTAGGCCCGCCGGTCGTGAGCCACGGCTTATGAGATTGTTGAGGGGCCGGCACTTGGTCGCTTAATGCTCCTCATGGAGGAAGGAAGTATGTGCTCGGCACGGGCAAGCGGACGACCGCCGTCGGCCTTCGGTCGCGCACACCCGTTGGCCCCCGATGAGGAGGTTGCCGCTGTGCCCGCGACTTTACGCCCCTAACATCTTGAAGTGATTAGGTCCGCAATCGAGACGTAGACCTAGTGTATGACGTGGTATTCGCCACCGGGTTTGCAATCGATTCGAATCGCCATCTCTCCCGGACGCTGAGAACCCGGGATGCTTCCGCGGCATTGTAGTCTAATATTACAACAATGGTTACTATATTCATATCGCTATTGTTAAAATGTTGATCAAGTTACTTATATCGTTATTTATATATCGCTGAAAGCATATGTTTTAATCTTGACTATACAGACTTATGTTTATATATATAATAACAACCTTTTTAACTTGGAAGAACCCGAGTAGTATGTGTAGGCGCAAGAATCAACTTTATTTCGAAAATAAATGTGAGTCGCAGCTCCAGATAAAGCCAAGCATAATCCTTGGAGTCTTTTTTCCTTATTTTCTGGTTTAAGACGGGTAAGTCTTGCAGAGTACAATTGAGTACTCACGGGTTAATTCCCCGATGTTACAGTGACTCCGTCTAGCATGATTCTATCCCGATGTGAGGTGCTGTGGTTGAAGAATAATGCCTAGGGCATGGTGGGGTCTCCATATTTCCCCTCTCTTGCTATTACAGGTGACACTATGTTGGCACTATCTAATTTATTTTTTGATCTTGATTATTTTCCAAAGCTATTGCTTCTCAAGATCCAATTACTTTGAAATAAATGTGTATATCGACTCGATTAATATATATTGAATTTGGTTTGAGATACCGCGATTGGAACTATCGAAAGCTCACCATCTTGGTTGTATTGTTGATGAGTTTGAAATCACCGAGATTCGAAATACCGGGCTTTTATATGGGACTCAAGTGTAGACTGCGATTGCTTCGTAATTGCGAATTATACTTGATTTATAAATTGGTCGCTCACATAAAGGAGCGAAGCGGTGGGCTGGCGAGGCACCCGCAGATGCTAGCTGCGGTGGGCGGTGAGGCGTAGGCGGTCGGCTATAGCAAAGGTGCATGGCAGGGCGGCGGCGGCGCCGTATGCGATGACGACGGTGAGTAGGGCAGCGGTGGGCGTGCGGGCTGGGTGGCGGCGGTGAGCGAGGTGCTGGCTAGCAGAGGCGCCGCGGCGACGGTAGGGGCGACAACAGCGTGTGAGTGTGAGTGTGGTGCTTGCTGTGTGTGAGTGTGTTCGAACGACTCAAGTCTTATGGTTTAGGGGCTTTGCCGAGCGTGGGATCTTGTAGCTCTCGGCAAAGACCTTTTTCCTTTTTCTTATTTGTTTATTTTGTCGAGTGCGGATCTAGCAGCTCCTAAGAAAGCGGTTTTGTTGAGTGTCGGGCCGGATTTGACCCTCGATAATGTTTTTTCCTTCACAAAAAATCGGAGGCACGTAGAGCTCCGCCGAGCGCTGCCGTATCTATCGACAAAAATGATTTTTTACTGCCCCTAAACCGGACGGTAGGGTGGGCGCACTGGCACACTCCCTTTGCCGATAGCCTGCAGGCAACCCTTGGCAAAGCCTGAACCACTCCAACATGTGATAATGGAAACTCATGTTGAGATGTCCGATTTCTAAATCCGATGCAACCTTTCACGAAACCTTTCTCAAATTTTTATCGCAACCCACACATGCGATATCACGACAACTCGTCAAATTTCATGAGTTTTTTGATTTTTTTTTTTTTTTTTTTATTGAATTTAAAAAACGATTCACCCGCAAAGTGAGTCGACATGTTTCTCACAAGACAAGATGTTCGAATTTTGGGGCGTGGCCCTAGATGAGGCCTCAAGTTAGACTAACAAGCAATAACATCATTTTGCCATTCATTTAGTCCCATTATTTGAATGACTTGCGGTACAAATTCGAAAGTTATGAAAAGAAATTCAAAGAAAAGATGAAAATTCATAAAATATAGTAAAAAGATTTAAAAAAATTTCCAAACTTGAACATGAAGCCGCAAATACTGTAGCTAAGACTAAAAAAGTCCTAAAGCCAAAATAAAAAAATAATTTACTTTTGCCGGGGGCCGGCTCGGCGAAGATCTCTCCCTTTGCCGAGCCACACTGTTGTCGAGAGCCCATATTAGGTGCTCGCAAGATGTGCCCACATGGCGCCGTTAGCTTGCCGAGAGGCGCATATAGGCTCTCGGAAAGGTGCGCCTCCCTCGACAAAAGGTGGTGACATGTGGAGCTTGCCGTATATTGATTGTTTTTAAAAATTCTTTGGCGATGGCTAGACGACTCTCGGCAAAGAACCTAGGTTTTGCCGAGAGCATGACGTCCCGCCCTCAAAGAAAAAAATCAACGCCACTTAACGACGTTAGGTTCACGTGTCCTCTGCCGAGGGTTCTTGCTTTGCCGAGAGTCGGTTCTCGACAAAGCTAGATCAATGCCGAGAGTCCACCGTGCCGAGGGTTGAGCTCTCGGCAAAGCTAACTTTTGCCGAGTTTCCCTTTAGCGGCAAGGCCGTCGGCAAAGATAGGTTTTGTCGAGTCTGTTTGTGCTCTCGGCAAAGGCGATTTTCCCATAGTGAACAAGACTCCTTCAAGGGCATGACTCCTGTTGTTTCAGCCTTTGTGATTAATAGCACGTTTTTTTCGCTAGAATAAGAAATTTAAAGATGTTTACCAGTAAATCATGCGAAGCCGTGATCTGCAGAGACCATCCAACAACCGCTATTTTCAAGGAAGAATCAACCATGGACAGCTAAGTATTCTTGCTCCTAGGAAGAATCAACCATGGGTAGCTATAAGTATTCTTGCGCCACCTAACTTCAACCACCAAGGGGATATATCTCCTAAAGCCAATATATTGAAGATTATATAATAAGAGCTCTTTTTAATGTGCCCTAACATATCTGCATACAAAAAGGGCATATTCTTTCCTACAAAATGGCTACAACCTAGGTTATCCTCTATGTATTGTGTAGTGTTTGTGTTTCCCCTTAGCTTGGTTAATTTGTGGAGAGGCAGGCTAGACTGATGTGAGTAAAGATTCTGCATTCTAGAGTCCAGAACATACCTGATGCTTTCAAAACAAATGATGATACCTATGCGCTGAGTTGGCACTTTAGCAATATGGAGCCATGTATAGAAGTGAACTTGTTACTGAACTGAGAGCCGGCCCGCGCAAGATTCATGTACGGACGATGTGACTCCTGGCGTTTTAGCTTCTGTGATAGACAATATGTTTTTGCATGCATATGCAACATAATCCTGCACTTCTAGTTTGTCACCAGTCATGGGTACTAAACATGTTTTCCTCGACAGATATGATATAATTTAGTGCGTGAACACTTGTCTATTTTTTTTTTAAGTTGAAACTGTGCCTGAAAGATAGAGTTTAGTTCAGAGTGCACAACCAGGCCTTGATTTCAGGCGGTTGTGCATAAGTGCTTGATCATATCAATATCATGCTGGGTCGGTTTCTCCATTTTGCAAGAAACTTCTTTCCAATGCAGGAATCAAGCACTTTCGAGCAAATTCTACAAAGGAATCTGAGGATAATTCCACGCAACCCTAGTGGAATTTCAGGGCACCTTCCTGTCACTTGCTCATCGATTATCTTCACAATCTCATGTTCTCCTCTTGTACCTTCTAAAATATCTCTTCTGGGCCATATAATTCTAAAATATCTCCTCTGTTGCTAAAGCTTTTTTACTATTGTAGGTTTTTGAAAATAATTTTGGATGATACATATTGAAAAATGTTGCAGTCAATACACATGCTTTGCTCATGTGTCCAGAAAAAGGAACAGACTAAAGCATGACATAGTGTGAAGATATATAAGTTTCATTAAACATATGATTTGTTGATTAATTGATTAAATCAATGTCATGGTACTGTGCAAAGTGTTCTTTGATTTTAGTGAGCTGGTAATGACAAACAGGGTCCATTCTCAGGTAGAATCGAAGCACATATAACTCCACTAACAGGAATCTGAGACTCTATAGGCATGCAATTCGTTAGTTAGTCGTGTTCAAAACGGAAGAGGTTTCGTGATGATTAAATAATCTACCTACTACTAGCAGATAAAGTTAGCCACCTGCACTAAGCTCGCGATTGATCTTTTTGCACTTTGAGTGGATTCCCTTCTTCTGCCAATTAATGCCAAGAGTTCTCTTACAGATATTGAGTATGTTGGTGATGTGCTGTATTTATTCCCTCATGGCATGATGACAATTTTCTAGGGCAAAGGGAGGGACTCTTGGCACCAAGCTTAAATTTTCTTCAGTAAATTTTCTCGTGGTTCATGAAAGGGCAGTAAGTTGTTAATCTAAAACATATATGAAACATAATGAAGCCGCAGCTATGCTTTTATTTGTATGTAGAAATTTATTCATTTTACCTGACATGTATAACTCACTTGTCCCTGTGAGCAGATGGAAAAAGTAAGGTTTAGCACACTATACTAACTATCAGATCATGGTCCTTTAGTGGTTCAGAGACAAATACCTAGAAGGATCAGGTTATTCTCTGTTGAAATCTTCCCT
>JADLZK010009894.1:0-30813 GCA_015847255.1 Hyparrhenia diplandra
ACTGAATGCTGGGCTGCCAACTAACGTTTTATTAGAATGAAATGGTCTACACAGCTGTGTAGGCGAACACTGTTAACTAACTAAGGTTCAGTGTATTCATGTCTTCTATGTTTGGATTTGGATAATAGTGGTGAAATTGTGTGATGTGGTGCTCTCTGATGCCATCCTTCTGAGACTCGGCTGTATCATAGAAATAAGATGGATTAAGATTTGTGCGTAACCCATGCAACGTAATGTGTGCTTGCAGCATTTGACATGGCTATACATGTTTCCTCGGTGCTACCTGCTTAGTATACCAAACACGCATAGCTGTTGTGACATGGCAGCAATGCGACGCACTTGATACTTTTTAAGCCCTAAGAAGAACCTTTGGTAGGCAACTAGGCATGTAACATGCTTCTTTACTTATTGCCGCTGTGCTAGAATTGGAGATGTAACATGTTTCGTACTTATCATTGTACTCTCAACATAGGTGCATGATTATGTTTTTCTACTAGATTGGAGTGGTGTGACCTTATTCCAGCCTGACTTGTTTTCTCCAAATATGCGCCAACTGGCAATAAATCTTAGGTACCACACATTGTATTAGTGCTCTGTGATAATTTGGCTATGAGTTTATGCACTTTGACAAAAGAGACTGTTAAATTCTGTAATCCTACTAAAATCCTCCGCACTGACACACTTGATCAGCTCACTTGAAATGTTCAGTTCTGAGTGAGGAGGTGATCAGGGCACTTTTATGTTGAAACTTTGAAAGTATGATTTCTTACAATCTCTAGGAAATTTTACTTCAGTTTCTCTTTGTTGCCTTCTTTTAACCTGACTCTTTATTACCTCATTTTTACATTGCAGCGTAATGGCAGTACTCATGTTTGTTTCTTCTCGACTCTTCTCTGCATTTATGTATTTGCAATGTCAGCCTTGTACATCAAAGTTTCTCATGGGCGAGGGTTATCGCAACAGTATGGAAGGCTTTCAAACACTCTCCCGCTTCTTTGGGGCTTCTGATATATTGTTTCATTGCTCTCTGGTTTTGTTGGTGGACTCACTGGATTTCATTTGTACCTCATTAGCACCAACCAGGGTTAGTCTTCTATATAAGATTGATTAGTTAATTTGTTTTTCTTGACCAAGAAATCATTCATGGATTCTGAGTTCTTTTAAAATATGTAATCATAAAATGCTATCCAGAGCTGTCGGTACATGCTTGTGGCAATTGATGTCCACTAGCTTAACCGCATCTGTTATAGTTGGTTCCTGTAAAAAAGATATTTATAGTTTTTGAATTTATGTGGCATAATTGTAGGGATACTTGGCGTTATTTTTGATTTGACCAGTTGATGTTTATCAACTAAAGAGTCTAAAAAGTATGCTTTAAAAATCAAAAAGAGGGCTTGTTCTTATATATTCTGTCATGTACTAGGTTTATAATGAATGAAGCAATTCTGTAGTTTTCCGTCTCTGATGGCTTTGATTTTGCAGACCACATACGAGAACTTTCGTGATACAGATCAGACAGCAGGCCTAATATCTATAGTCAAGGATGTCTGAATAACTTTCTAGAAGTCTTCTGTAGAAAGACAAAACCTTCTAAACACAAGTTTCGGGCCTATGCACAAGAGGAAGTGCGGCCTCCAACAGTTAGCTTTGGTAGGGAGGTTGAAGAGGAGCCAGTTGGTGGTCCTCGGTCTGAAAGTTGAAGATGATCTTGAAATTGGTAGCGATCTTTTGAAGACTCTCAGCGGCACAATTATGAGGATGTTGATGTAGAAGTGGGTGGCCCTCACAGGCACAGCAGTGAGATGGAAGGCATAACCAATGCCAAACTTGTGGCATGTTCAGAATCCCAGATTCCTGCAGTTGGGAGTGACGTAAGAGTGCACGGCACTCGAAGCTGGGATCGGCGAAGTGGGAACTGGGACATGTCATCAGATGTACTTACAGAAGTGCATCAGATGTAATTGAACGTAGCGTGTTTGCCACAGAGGCTGCACATCCATCTCTAGCAGAGACTCACTAGTGAATTGTTTGTGCATTCAGAACATTTGTGTGCAGTTTGGATTGCAAGGCCATTTAACTCATGGTGGCTCACCCAGACAGCAAGGAAGAAAACGCCTGTCATGCATTTTGACTTTGACTGCCTTGATTGGGTTTTCTCTTTCGACCCTTGTCATGTATGAACAGTTATTTAGTCAAAGGATTAGCCCCATTGTGCCATATTCGTGTGTTTGTGCCATAGTCTCATCTGACGTTGTATTGTGTATGGTCCTCCTGTCTGTAAATTGCAAATGCAGGATTCTCATCCAACTGTAATTCTTTGTCGGCTATTTCTTTGAGAATGCCATTTTCGTCTGGCCCTTTCTTGTCATCTGCACCTCTCAGGATTCTAAGAGCACAGATGCCAGATTTATGTTCTTTTCGGTCTCCTACCGCGTGATCTGAAGCCACTGAGTTGAATTCCTGAACCATCATTCATTCAAGGAGTACAAAGTATCCAACAAGTTGCCCGTCATCATTCATGTTTGCTTTGTTTGCAAGCATGAAGAACTCTTTGCTTGCTTCTAGAATTGACTCTTGGAACGTTGATGCCTGCTCTGTTTCTAGTGCGGAACCCATCCTGATTCCCCGAGTGTATCTTCTGCTGGTCATCTGGATTCTGAGCCACTGCCAAGAGGCTACCTAGAGGACTGGGGCATGAGCCTGCTGTGCTGTGCTGTGCTGATGGTGACAAACCAGAAGAAGACCTCGCCAGTCCATGCGCGTGAGGCCAGTAATAAGAATCCTTGGCCCTTGCAATGTCTATTTCATTGAATTCTTGTGCGGCTGGGAGCTTAGAATGGTGGAAAGCTCGTCCTTCTAATCATTTTTGCACGCAAGTTGCAGCATGGTCTGAGTGACGGCACTTCGCTGGCTTCGCAATTGGCCTTTGAACCACGTCGGCGAGTCCACTGGGCATATACATCCAGCGGCAAGTTTGTTGCTTTGCTCTTTTGTTTGTTTGTTTTGTTGACTGCACAGCTGAGCTGATCAGGGAGCGCCGCAGTTCTGAATTTGGAGATTGTTTATCCTGCATTAGTAAGAGTCGAGTAATTATTACAATCCGGGTGTGGTGTCACATTCTTGTTTTTGGGCGTGAAGCATTCTCGTTTCATGCTACGACATTTTCCATTGAAAGAAAACGAAAGCCGTACGGCATTACGTAACAAAGCCGTACTGAAAAATGCGAGTTTGCCTTCCATAGAAAAACCGTGACGAGGCTCACGAGATCTACTTTGTTGTGGTTGTATGACTAGTTCCCAACAAGTTACCGTAGAGAATCTGGCGGCCGCCACGCTCCTTTCACCATTCCTGACGCGTTTTTCGAGTCTCCATGCTGGTGATCCATGACTGAAGACTCATCTTTTGGTAGTGATCATTCGTAGACAGCTACCTTTGCTCAGTACCAAGACCCCAACCAATGTAACTACCACTACTAGTGTCGCTTCGTTGCCCAATTCTCTCGCATAAATTTCCGCTCGATTGCAATGGCAAATGCCCCAGAAAACACCAGCAGCAAAGGAGGAAGGCGGTTTTGACTGGACGGCTGTTTTGTTTGTTTGCGTTTTCGCACCGTGCATCGAACGTGTCGATGCCGTTATGATCCTGACATTGTAGTAGCTGATGTGATTTGGCGACGATGAGCTGGCTGGCGTTGAACGCGGGCGTGGGTGGACCTGTCGCTCTACAGTCCTGTACCAAAGGCGGCGCGCTGCAGTGTGGGTTGACGACGTCTCTATCGCTGCCTCACACGGCTCGAGCCCATGGGTTGCCGTCACAAGTCCACAGATCAAACTGGAATTCGACCATAAATCGCACCAACGGCATCATCTGCACGTGTCGGTGGATGCTACTGTCTCCCACATCCTGATCTGAAGAAGCCAGGGTACCGATTAATCGAACAGCTACTTCCTCTGTGCGTGAAATCCTCCATAACAACATAGAAGACTAGAGTGTCTCCAGTAGACTACCTAAACACAATTATATTTTCTTTGATAGTGAGGCACCGAGGGTTCGACAAGCCTATATCTTTGACACTAATAAATTGTGGGATACCCATCCCCTTCCTCTACCATTCCCGTTGGATCTCCCGGACTACCCAAATATTCTCTCCCACCCACGCACCTATCTTTCCTTCCGCTCACCCGACACCACGAACCCACCGCAGCGGCCGTCATCGGCGGTACTCCCGGGCTTTGCTCCATTCGCTCCTCCTCGCGGACCTTTCGCTTTTTAGCTGGCGTAGGAAGGAGTGAGAGGAGTGACATCCACGATCCCACGGGTCATTTCACTCATGCATTTAATTAGTCTATTTTAGGTAGTGCTCTGGGTTGAAAGCACAAAAATAAGTAGTATGTCGAGTACCCAAATAGCCATTTAGGGAAGTGTCTTTAGGTAATGCTCTCTAGCAAATAAAGCCTGTTATGCTTCATCACAAATGGCTCTCCTAGTTTTCATTTATAGAGGGGGTGGGGTAGATAAAAATGGACCTTTGCTATAGTGCTAAACATTTTCTGGAAGCTAGAGCGTTTTGTGAGGGGAGAAGTCCTCCTAAAAAGGTTTTACACAATATAGACATGGGCGCCCACAACACACATGTATATTCACCTCTATATACAGCGGCGGAGCGAGGGGGCTGGCGAGGGGAGCCATGGCCCCCAACATCATGTCAAATTTATTTTATTTAATATATAATTAAAGAACATCTGTATACTTTTTCCATGACTTTACTACAATCACATAAATTTATAAATTTTTCTTTGGGCAAACCTTCATTTATATACTGGCTCCGTCGTGGTCGAGTCTAATCCGGAAAGAACAAGCGTGGATGGTTAAATGCTAAATATTGAATAAATTTGGAAAAATAGAGATCACCTAGCCCTAGCTAGTGCAAAAATCCCAAAGCAAAATAAGCTAAACGCTTTTTCTTATACGGTTAAAAACCTGGCGATCGGCTCTATGCGCGCAATTTCTGGCTCCACCAGCGTCTCTATGAATACACTGAACACTACTTTGAGCAGAGTCATTTATTGTTACATGTCTATAACATGCGGGAACCTATAGATAATGGGCGGTAGATTCCGTGACCGAGCAAAGTCACCCCTACGCGTCTTTTATCCATGCGTATACGGCGGCAAATCAAAATCATTCAAGAAAAAAATATGAACAGCTATGCGGTAGAAATTTGATTCAACAGTGGCAATGCAGGGTACTACATGACTACAGGGACTGTAAACGTGAAGTGATCAAAGTGTCAACCGCGTCGTACATTGTCCGTTTCAAGTTCCCCATCGATAGGTCCAAATCGCATTGCAGGCCGTTTTGACTTCAGACTTTAGCCGTGTGTGCAGCAAAAGTCTTCAACTCTTCATGACACGCAACTTTAACTCCCTTGCTCAAAATCGAAGCACAGTCAGAGATGAATGCACGCTCACCAAGCATGGACCAGCGTTGTCAAAAAGGGGATGTAAACTTTACAATTTACAATTTTTATTTGTCGGTGCTGAAGAAAACCTGCCAATTTACGGACGTTTGAATTGTTGCGTGCCACGAAGCAATCGAAATAATAAACAATGGCAAGCCCTCTGCTTTGTCCCCTTTTCTCATCATCATTCCCTGTGACTAAAGGTACTAACTTTGCCACCATGTGTGTTTATATTTGCCGTCTATATGGAAGACAAGCACTGAATATCCCTTCATTTTTATGGTAAAATAAAGGTAAAATGTTGTGCTTTTTCAAAGTGAAATGTTCTTAGCGAACATTTGCACAAAACATCAACAGCCAACCTGAAATTAATTAAAGGCTGACTTAATGCATGAAACCACAACTCCTCCTCTGTCTTTTTAATAACTTTTAGCAACAACACAGAAGCTCAACGACTCAGTTCTGTGTGTTTTTCGTTGCTTAACCATGCTCTGGAATGGAAGTATGGGGAATGTCGGTGGGCGTGGCCAAACCCCTGCAACTGCTTTGTGGCCTTTCTGGAGACAAGATCGCTTGGTTTTCTCCCTGTCCTCAAGTTTTTCAAGTAGCTCCGTACAAACTGGACGACGATCGGGCAAAACCACCAAGTTCAAGACCGTTTGACGAAATGTGAGCTACTTTGCAGTGCATGCAAAAGCCTCCTCGAGCTAACAAACTCCGACCTCCTCAGACCTTTTTCCAATCCCCGTGCACTTTGCAAGCCTCTTCTAGACGATCGAGCTTCAGGTTACGTGGCGCTGTGATGTCGTGCCATCTAAACTGTTTAGACCCCTGTTTTGGTTTGATGAAACTTACTCCCTCCGGGATGGTATTAGAGGTGCGTTTTGTGACGAGGTTTGGGTCAGCATCGGGAATATAAATCATCAATAACTTTTTAAGTTGTTGAGTTTGTAAATATAAAAATTATATGAGTAGATTTATCTTAAAAATACTTTGATAGTATACACATATCCACATCTCCATAAATATTTTTATAATAATAAGAGAGTCAAAGTTGTGTTTTGGAGGCGTAGCCAATTTGTCTAAGCGACTTCTAGATACCATCGACGAAGTATTTTTAAAAGCATCAGATCATGTCATTTTCTTTTTGAGATAAGAAAATTTTCATTCATTACAGCTACACAAAGGAAGGGCATCAAATACTGAAATAAATTATTGGCTCGAGTTGTGTTAAAACTGTGCGTTTCTGGTTTTACAAACTCCTGCACTGTTGACTCTTTCTAAATCACCATTTCACCTCGGTTTGGTTTAGGCCCTATTGTATGGCTTCACTTCAAGTGAATCATTTTTGGTGTTCGGCTCCCTAAACAGCTCTATCGATGGGCTGATGCGTTTTGTTGATAAATCGTTTGCAAAATCAGCTTCTTCCTTAAAACATGCTCTCACATAATGCACGTAGGATGAGGTGGAGCTGGGATAAGCTACTACTTTTTGGCTCCTTCTCACACTAAAAGCTCTGACATGTTTTTAGGGGCCTCATCGGTGGAGCTGTCCTATCTTTACCCCGTTTGGTGAAAAGCGGCTCAAAGCGGCTCGAATCCGCTGAAAAAGCCTGCAAAGCGGGGCCTTACTACAGTTGTCTCATGCAGTTTTTGTATCGTGCGTTGGAAATGAAGGTTTTAAGCATTGTTTTGCAACTGTTGTCTTTCTCAGTAACGTCGTGATGGTTTTTCCTTTTCTCGATGTCGTGCGACGATGTACGCATTTTTCTTTTTCTCTGATGTCGTGCACTGTGTACATCATCATGTCCGTGAGTTGAGTTATCCTGAACGTGGATGCGTCAGTTTTTAATTTTATTATATGATAGCCACTACTTTTTATGAACCGTGGTCTCATCTAATTTCCAAAGTGTTGTTGGAGTGTCTAGACTAGCACCTGTTGAGTGTGTTGACTACTGTGCAGTGGTATGGTCAACACCGCCTCGTTCTCGGATAAACTGATTATACTCCCTCTCCGTCCTAAATTAAGTGTCATTTTGAGTGTCATCTTACAGAGTTTGACTCAATGTGTAAATAAATATGTACAATATTTATATCTAAAACTGTTATAGAATCAAAAGATCTTTTCCAATAATATTAATTATGTAACTAAAAATAAAAATATTTAATATATATTTAGTTAAAGTTATTTCTGATAAAAATTGCAATTATTATTTTGATCTGGAAGGGAGTACAAGTAGAAACATATTAATTTAGAAAAGAACACACAAATCACAAGAAGAAATTTAGAGTGTTTCATACACCTAAGATGCAGTACAATAAATGCTAGTATAATAAAATAACTACTCTTGTATAATAAATAGTCTGTGTGAGATTAAAAGGGTGGAAGCCAAACCACACACGCACATCATGCCTCATGACATAAAGCTGGAGACTTTGGTCAACCCTGGTCATCAGTCAAATTGTGTAAAAAGTGATAAAGAAATGGTGAGCGACATGAGCGAGCGAGCGAGCGTGGCGTGGCACATGCTAGCCGCCGATAAAAGATTGTGTACGTACTTTCAAAGTTAAAGCGAGTGACAACGGACTAATATTCTAACAACGGACAATATGTAATCCTACCGTGTTCAACTAGTAGATAGGTGTATTGTGCTCTGTGTTTGCTTCAGTGATGTCTCCTCGGCGTCGGGGCGTAGTGTTGTGGTCGAGTGGTTTGCTCCTCTTAATGAAAAAGGGATGAATTGCTCAATCGCGAAATAAAAATAATGGATGAAATTAAGATGGAAGATGAGTGAGAGAGGCATACGCATGGTGAGGGGAGACAAAGAGAGGCCTATAGTTTTGATTAAAATGCGAGAAATTCATTCGATTTATCATGCACGTATACGCATGCGCGCGCGCGTGCAACCGAGCGTCGTCTGGCATGGAGCCATGCGCATGCGCATCTGCGGATCGTGCGTCGCGTCCAGACGAGCGCGCGACCTGCGACTCGATCGGAAGGAATAATCTCCGGTCACACGTGCTCATCTCGCCTCGCATGCCGCCGTGCATGCGTGCATCCCTAGACAAGCCAGAGAGGCGTGTTACGAGCGAGCCAACTAGGACCGGGCGCGTTCATTGCAGGCATGCGTCACCGCGCGCCCAGGTACGTGCAATTCCGGCCATTCGTGTCGTCGTGGTCGCCACCCGCCGGAGTTGTACTCTATTCCAAAAAGGGCCATGCATGCATGCTTCGTTCGTTCGCCGATCGGAGGGAACGTATAGTGCAGTGCAGCTTCATTTCGGATAACGAAATTTGACCCGGGTTGACTCATGTCGTCGGCACTCGTCATCAGTTTTTCAGATCCATCAATCCAATAGGGGTGTAGTACTGTTAGGCTGTTAGCAACCAAGACTGCCGCCATCACGCTTTGACCACTCCCCGTAATCAAAACGCAAGCTAATTAATTAATCGTCTCGTAAACAGCCATTGCACGATGTACGACTGGCTGGGCTAAGTGGCACCTCTCGATCAACATGCATGCGACTTCTAATAATATCGATCGCCTACTTTACCTACTAATTCATACGGAGTAGTAGTAAAAATTAATGTTTAAAGTCAATCGTTAATCAATGCACGCAGTTTTCCTGGTACAGTCTAGAGGGGATTCATTCGTTCGGCTAGCTGTGACGAGCACAACAAAGCTATGCCGAAATGCGTCTCCGTGCATGCATGCATGCTTTTCTCAGAGAAGAAAAGCAGCAGGAGGTACAGCTAGGCTGGTCAGCCGGCGACCCGGTCCAAATCTGAACCGCGCGCGCATTATTACCCTCGGCGGCGCGAGAGACGACGACGAGACGAGACATCTCATTCTCGGCACTACAAACATATAGTTCGTGTTCTCGACACACGCACATATACAGAGTACTCTACTGTACATATATCCGTCGTTTGTCTATCTTCAGTTCCTAGCTATATATATAGCCGGCACCACGGCACGCTAGTCCACCTCGTGTTGAGAAGGAACCGACGTGTGCTTTGAAAGAAACAACCATCTGTCCTTCTTCCTTTGCTGTGCCGATCGATCAAACAGTCGATCCCACCACCAGGACTGCCCACCACCGCGCATCTTCTGCATTGCAGCACCAGCCGTCGACGACCAGCTGCCAATAGCCATCGTCAAACCGGCCGGCGGCGGCATTGCAGTACGTTGCAGCCCCTGGGCCTGCCGGCGGCCGTGACGACGAGACGACCGTAGCAGCTAGCACGTACGGTGGTGGGAGATCGATGGCGGACGGCGACGCCGGCGGAGGAAGGCCTGGCGATGACGATGCGGCGGCGACCGACCGGAGTCTTGTCCGGCGAGTACCAGGCTCTGGAGACGTCCACGTTGGTGTCGGCGCTGACCCACGTCGTCGCCGGCGGCGAAGGGTACACGCCGTGGGTCGCCGCCGACGGCGCCCGAGAATAATAATAATAATAATCCTGCGGCAATGGCGGTGCCGCTGACTCGGCACCGCCCACGGCCACGGATACGCCTACGGCTACGGCTACGCGCTACTCGGCGGCTGCCGCGCCGACACCGGCTCACTTTGGAAGCTGCAGGTTAGCATGCAAGCATCCACCGCCCATATATGCAATACTATTCTATTCTATTTATTTAATGAGCTGAGATCGAGAGATCGCTAGCTTGAAACTGGGAACAAATTAAACAGCAAGGAATAATCCTGCTCAGATCAGATCATCATATATTAAACACAAGTTCGTTAAAACGCAAAGAACACCTCTCCGGCCGCGTGGTGTACGTGTCCAGTGCGCCTTTAATCCGCTAGTTGGGGGTTCTTTTCATAGCGGTTCCCGTTCCTGTTCAATTACCATGTGTATAGTCATGCGGCCGGCCGGGCAGAATCAAAAGTTGGTGTCTTAGTGCAGTGTATATATATTGTTTCCTGATGAATATGCTTTGCTTGCGCCAAGACGAATGCTACGTCAGAGCGAACTAGACTGTCCATGATCGAATGGCATATAAAAAGTTTGGCTTTCTCAGGTTTTGAAAAAGTACTCGGTATTTCTTTTTCAACAATTTTTAAGAGTCACTCTTTGATTATTCCAGGGGTAGTCGAGGCAGATCGGAATGGATTAAAGCTAAGCGTTACTTTCCACGTCACTGTTGTTGGTAATTACTTGTATACCACCTGTTCACCAAATAAAAATTTACTAGTATACCGTTTGAAGCACCAGTTGCGAACATTTCCTTCAGATTTTTGGAAACTCCTATATATGGACCTGAGGGAGGTGTTTTTCATCACCATTTAATACAGCATGTCTATGAATTTGACCGAGAATTGCAGAAAAGAGACTGCTAAAGTGTGCTAAAACATGATGCTTGCAACGGCGCCTGCATGTGGAGCTTCGCTTGTCACCTCTTCCACTCCAACTTCCACCAAACAATCACGATCCGCTAGATAATGTACACGTCGTCCATCTAGATATACTCATATCTCATATATATACAATTCAGGAATATTTACTCGTGCATCACGACATAAATACTGCCAAAGATATATAAGATATATACTCCATATTGCTACACTGCTAAAGCTGTTACGGCCACGTATTACTCGTGTCACATCTCTATAGCCGTCCGTCTAGCTACGAGATATCGCTACGGTGATTATTAGGTACAAGACAGGAGAAGCCATGCACGAGCAGCCACATCAGAGGAAGCTACGTACACGTACGTGTGTGTACGTACGTGCCTGAAAGGCTAGCTGCAACTGCTGCCCACTGCCCGCATCGATACGGATAGGTGCGCATTTAATACCCACCACAACAAATACGACCCGTATTTGTACATGCATGGCGCGCTTGCGAAGTCGAACGCCAACGCAAGCGTCAAACGCGCGACGCCGACGCAACGCAACGCGCTATATATCCGTCCGTCGCCCATCGCACGTAGTGCTGTGCTGTGTACTCATCTCTATCTATACCGTGTCCACTGTCCACGCACGCAGGAGGAGATCGGCAGCAGCAGGCGGCGGCCATGGAAGAGGGCGGCCACTACGACGACTGCGCCCACGGCCGCCGCTGCCAGCGGCGGCGGCGGCGGCGGTGGCGAGCGGCGGTTCCGCGGCGTGCGTCAGCGGCCGTGGGGCAAGTGGGCGGCGGAGATCCGGGACCCGCACAAGGCGGCCCGCGTGTGGCTCGGCACGTTCGAGACCGCCGAGGCCGCGCGCGCGCCTACGACGAGGCCGCGCTCCGCTTCCGCGGCAGCCGCGCCAAGCTCAACTTCCCCGAGGACGCGCGCCTCACCACGCCATCCACCACCACCGCTGTCCCACCGGCCGCTCCTCCGACGACGACGATGGCCGCCATGGCCTCGACGACGGGAGTAGCTACCCGGCCACCAGCGGCGCCAGCCGGCGTCTCGGCTGCTTGACTACCTGCAGTACCAGATGCTTCTGCAAAGGGCCTTGCAGGCCACCAGTTCAGTGGCGAGGTCGTATCATCTGTACTTCTGACTATGGCGGCCGCGGCGGCGGTGGTGCCATGAGCAGTTCTTGGGGGTCCTACTCGTTCTCCACGGTTACCGTGGCTTCTGTGCCAAATCCTCTGCCTCTTCTGCTCCGAGCTGCGGCGGACGGCGGCACGAGTGGACGAGGCGGCTGGCCGGGAAGAGTGCGTGGAGCTATCCGGCGACCACGGAGTTCTTGGTCTGGTTCAAAGCCAGTATCCGCCTCAACTCGTCCTCCTCAATAGCTCCACATGCTCCATGTTTTTCTCTCTTTAAAAGTTCCATGCTTCATCATTTCATAAAAGCGTACACGGCCTTCCTCTATCCACGAAGAAGAAAACTTGTGGGTTGAGACGACATAGATTAGATAGATGGTTTTATTCAAGAAGATGCATGCCCCTCAACCATGCAAAATCCAAAACAAAGGTTGCAATATTGCGTTTCTTCTTCTCTCGGTGAGGTGTTGAATCATGTATTAATCATGTGGTAATTGTTTGTCTGCAGAATTAATCGAAAAACGCACGTGATAAACAATAGTATCATCGTGCAAAACACTTTATATGAAAGCATGAACAGGCAGCGCTGAGGTCACACATATCAAGCAATCGTGGATCGGATCGATTTGAAGCCTGAACATAATAACAAAGTAACTCTCGATCAAGTTTGCGGTCATGCTAGGTTCTATCCACGATTCCCATCGATTTCTCCTCCTATCTACATCTCGTTTTGTCAGAAGTGGGTGAAAAACACTATAATCTAATCTGCATGAGTGTTTGCAAAATTTGTTTCTTACTCGATCCTTTTATATATATATACCGGCCTCTTGGTGTGCTTCAATATTTCGAGTTTGAGTATTAACCACACTGTGTTCTTCAACAATGGAGGAGTACTTAATTAGAGCATCTCCAATTAGTTCTAACAAAGGAAATTGAAGTATTTGTGCAGCCCTTTTCAATAGCTTGCTCTAAAGAATCAGGTATGATAGTACATAGCACGTCACATGATAAATGACCATTAAATGGATCACAACATTTGCATCACATCACATCTC
Source organism: Hyparrhenia diplandra (assembly GCA_015847255.1). NCBI lineage: Eukaryota > Viridiplantae > Streptophyta > Magnoliopsida > Poales > Poaceae > Hyparrhenia > Hyparrhenia diplandra. The sequence continues at coordinate 13,006 of JADLZK010009894.1, forward strand.
ATCCTCGCACACATAAAATCTATCCAAATAAAAACAATACCACATTATTTTTCCTTACAAGAACTCAAAGATTTCTATGAGTTGCATCTTCACAGCAGCTATAAGCGAAGGTTGTTGACACTTTTAGGGTCTAGAAGGGACAAAGCCATGTGTTAAGCGTCGTTCTCACCACTGAACTTACCATTGTATTTGCCCGAGTTGCCCAATGCACTCCTATCCACATAGAGCACTGAAGCGAACGAGCAACACTCGGGCGAGGAAGATGATAGCAGCATCGAGGTTGCTAGCCATGCACAAGCATGATGTCACCATCCTCCCTGCGTAGACCACCACAACTTTAGCCCGTCGAAAAAGGAACTTTTGAGGTGTGAAGCAGGAGAAAGGCGAGGACAGCCATGGTTCCCCTTTAGTATAGAGACCACCATGGTGATGGTAGATGCTGCGGCGTAGTACGATATGCTTGTCGATTGGTCGAGCACCGTTATGGTAGAAGGAGTCCTGCCGTCTGATCGACACTGAATGCAGAAAAATAGTCGGTGGCGGGCGTTTTTAGATTTAGTGGTGGCGGGCAAAGCACGCCGCGTCGGTGCGAAGGTCGCGGTAAAGAGGAACGACACCGTGCGCGAGCCTGATGCCCGCCCGCGGTTATCGATATACACAGCCGCGGGCGGGCCCCGATCTGAGGCTAGGTGGAGTCGCCGTCCGCCCACGCCCGCGCCGCTCGTTCATGCGCGGTGCGCGCTTTGAGATAAACCTGCGCCCCGCCCGGCCAGCCGAGAACTTCGCCCGCGCCGGATCCACCGCGCGGCGCTGGATCCGCCGCAGCAGCGCGCTCGAGATCCGCCTGCGCGGCCCGGCTGGATCGGCTAGCAGCCACGCCCGGCCGGAAGGGCCAGCTAGCTTGTCCGAGATCACGCCAGCGCTTCTGGCACAGTGAAGAGAATCGCACCGCGCGCCGCGCGCTGAGTGGAGTCGGATCCCATCCTTGCCGCGGAGATCTCCACGTCGCCCGCGCAGCCAGCGAAGAGGCGCGGATCCGGCTTGTCGATCGCAGCCGACGCCGTCGAGGATCGAAGAAAGGCGGATCGAAAACTCCTGGCGTCGCGGGATCGCCGCGATGGAGGAAGAGAGGCGGCGAAGGGGGCCGCCCGGTCTGCCCGGCTGCTTTCGGGCGTCAGCTGCCTTCCACGAGCAAAGGAGGGCCTGCCGAGAGCCTACCACCTCGAGTCGTCTTTGCCGTCGCGAGGAAGAAGGGAGAGAAGCGGAGCCGGCCGTGGAGAAGGCGAGAGGTGGAGAGCGAGTGAGGCGAGAGGTGCCGGCGCTACGGATGAGTGGAGAGAGAGAGGCGAGTTTCTCGAGTGCCCAAACCCCTAACTCCTAAGTATTTATATCTTTGAGTGCCAAATCGGGCCTTGTTTTGGGTTTTGTTGGGCCTCTGCATTTTAAAGTGGCGGGCCTTTTAAGATGCCGCCATGGCAGATGCGTGGCGAGGCACGCTTGCAGCGCCTCGCATAAAAGATTTCTTTATTTTCGCGTGGCGTCGCGTGTTAAGGTGCCGCCCGCGCAAAAATCTTTCGTAGACGAGCAAAAAGCGCCCGCCGTAAAAACTGGGCGTGGTGGGGTATTTTCCGTGGCAGGCAAAAAGTGCTCGCGCGCGGAAAAAGATTTCTGCAATCTTCCTGAAAATCGTTCGTCTTAGTGCGAAATTCTCCCCAACCTGCGTCTCTTTCCGCAGTGTTGATTGATTTTTGAAGTCGCGGGAAAAGATTGTGTGCTAGGATCGATAAGGAGTCGTTAGAGAGAGAGTTTATCTCAATCTTGCCGAAAGTACAAGAATGGAAGTGCTGTTTGGGAACTAATTGAGATGCCCGAGGTTATGAGTTTTATTCAGGCTAATAATTTATAGGAGTTAGTTAATCTTAATGGAAAGCCCAGGACAATGACATTGCTAATCTATGGAAATGGCTATCGGACCAACAAGGCGTCACAGTGTGTTGTCAACAGGTGCAATGAAGTTGGAATAGAAATGGGCCAATTTAGCATGGTGACCGAGAAACAATGGATGAGGATGGAGACGATGAGCAGAGCCAAAAATGAGGTGATGTAGAGTGTCCCTTGTTACTGAACATGCTAGAGCATCATGCTTGGACGAGTGAAAAGGAAGATGGATGTGTTGACAACATGTTAGAGCGAGATATGGCAAGCTTGAGTGACAAGTATATTAACAATGACAACAGTTAGTGACGGATCTAGTCAGGGTGGAGTTGGCAACTTTCTCTTTTCATCCTCAGCAAAAGCAGTGCGACCATTGGGCAACGATAGCTAATTACATTGCTAGCTACCACAAAAGCAAACACGCACGAAGTAGTTTGGCAGTAGCTAATTACAGGTGCTCGAAACCGCTTCATGGATGTGCCGCTACGTTCGGTCGCCAAGATGAAACACGCACCGTCGTCGTCGTCGTCTGCTGGTAGTAACGCATAGCATGCCAAGGTCTACCACGGTCCACGGACGAGCCCAACACGACAGCGACGGTGCGCCGGCTTCGAAACCGAAGAGCGAGCCTGACCCGCCGCCCCGGTCCGCCGCAACCACCGCCGCCCACCTGAACGCGCGCGCACGTCAACGCGCGCGACCCACATGCCCGCACTCCCCGCACGCAGTGACACGCGGGGCCAGCGCGCGGGCCCGCGCGAAGGGCGGTCCGGTCACCTCCGGCGGCGTGTCCCTTTCGATCTCGCCACGCCAACAACTCTGCTTCCGTTCCGCAGAAGTGCTGGCTGTTTGGTTTAGCTGCCCCTCTGCTGGCAGCCAGCGGCGGAAGCCAACCACCTCCCTTCTCGTCCCCGTCGAGCGAGGCCGCGAGGGCGACTCCTCACCGCCACCGGCTTCGGCGAGCGGCATCCGTCGCAATGCCGGAGGACAAGGAGTACGCGCCGGTGCCGCTCGGCCAGGCAGCGGCCGAGGCGGCGGCTGACCGAGGACCCCGTCAAGTCGCCGCCGCGACCCAGCTCGCCCGGCACGTCCCACTCGCAAGGTCCGGATCCGTCTCTTTGCCCACTAGACCCTGCCCCCAGTCCCGCACCCACCCTGCAGCTTCTGCCTGGCTGCCATACCCTAGTCGCTTCGCTTGGATCTGGTCGCCCCCGTGTGGCGGCCGCGCTGTTCAACTTCAGGCCCTGCCTTTTCGCCCTTTGTTGGTCTTCCCGCCTCCTTTCTCGGCAGGGAAGGGAAGCAGTGCAGGAGTTGGCCGTAGTGCCGGGACACCTGACCTGACCACGCTTGACGCCGTCTGCGATCAAATTAACGCTTTGATTTTAATATTTCCGTATCGCTTCTCTTAGTGCTGGGTATGTGCACTCCAATTCTTATCGTCAAAGGCAAGACCGACCACTGGTTGTGGCAAATGGCAACGTGGAGGAGCATTAGAGTATATTTTCTGTTGGCAAATGACCTACCACAACTGTTTTATTAGAGAATTTGCACCCAACAATAGAAATGTGATCAATCAACTGTGGTAGAGTGTTAACCTCAACTAAGTATATCCTAGTGAACTAAGGACCTGTTTGGTTCCTTTGCAGGGACTAAACTTTTAGTACAGAGACTAATAAAAAGTCTCTCCAAAGAGGGTCTTTCGTAGGAACTAATGTAGTGAAGTCTCAGTCCCCCTGTTTGGTTTGATAGACTAAAAGGGACTTTTTAGTCCCGCGACTCAGTCCCTAAACCAAACAGGACCCTAAGCTTTCAGCAGTCCACATATTTAGGCATTCCCACCATCCATCTTAAGGTTTTAGTTATTAAACCAGCAATGTTCGCCTCTATTTAGATACCATGGTAATGAATTTATTCCAGCAAACATGACTAGATATGTACTCCTCGATTTGGTTGTTTTACTTTTTGTTTTTCTTGATGCATCCAAATGAATGTTTCTCTACATAGAATGTCCTGCAAATTTATTCAAACAGTTTCTAGTACTTAATATCTTGTTCATATATAATTACCAACGTTGAAAAAATATAATTTTGAAAAGCAAGAATTGCATGTTTAAAGGAACGGAGGGAGTACATCTTTTCAGGGAAAAAATTCAAACATGCCATCCAGAATAAATGAGTAAATCGCATCCAGGGAAAAAGGATATTACGATTCACACTGGCAAAATATATTACGATTCACACAACAGGCCTTCCAACTGAGAATATCACGACATGGAGATGAAGGGGTAAATATCCTTTTATAACCTAACAAACAGGATGTGGAAAAGAAAAACAGAAACCTTTTGGTGAAAGGCCAGTGCTGCGTGAAAAGGAAAACCAAAGGTCAGGGGAGGTACAGCTCAGAGAGCATCAGTCTAGGAGAATAGCACACAGGATTCACATCTTAGTCTGAAATGCTTCCTAAATAGAGCTCGAAGGGGATGAGGGCGACAGGAGCTTTCCCTTATATACTCTGCATCTGGGAGAAGGAGATCCGGATTGTGTTACCCTCGGCGTGCTGGCATGCTTCGACACAAGGGCCTCGGTTGCCTCCTCTTCGGTCTCAAACAAAACAAGAGCCTGCCTCTTGCCATTCACCTCGAATAGCTTAGGTGTTGAGAACATTGCCATGCTCAGACACATGGTTCAGGATTGCTTCCTCAGAGATATCTTGGGGAGGGCAGAAATGTGGATCATCTTCGTTGGAGAGCAGCAATGTCGGTAGTTCTTGACCACGTTACTGTTGAACCGGTTTAGGCTTGAGTTCAAGTAGTCGTGGGCGTCTGGGGCAGGTGTGATGTTAGGGTACTTTGAGTAGTTAACTTCCAGTTTCTTCCCAAATAGTATAGCCCCCTGCAAAGTGATAAGTATGGTCAACTGCAAAGAGATAGGAATTCAACTGAGAACGCATACATCAGTGGGTATGATTGTATGAATGTACCTTCAAATAATGCACAGCTAGCTCAGCCTGCAACCCATCAGCCATCTCAACAAGAGCATGATCTGGTTTGTTCGAAGTATCTTGATTCTTACTATGTTTCCATACAAGGAAAACAGATTGAAAAGCTTATCCTCATCAATTTTCTGCACAGAACATGGAATTATTCAGGTAGTAAGTTTAAAGCTCATCCTCATCTGACTATTAATAAAATGGTAAAAAAAAAAAAGCTTAGCAGCAAAGAGCTCTCCAAACAGCAAATACTATTTGAAAGTGTAACGAATTTTAACACAAACAAGTAGGAAACAATCTTTGAAAATGTTCAAAACAGCACAAGACTTACATCAGTATTCAGATTACTGACTATGAGTGTGCACCGTTCATTGGTACCAGTCACTCCATGAGGTAACGTTCCACTAAATGCAGCGCAATCATTGCAGCCCTCCCCATCTGGCATTGCAAAAGCGTTGTATGAGTATTCACATGCTTTAGACAAGACAACAAATACGAACATATTCAGTTCAACGATTTCTGCTAAAAATTACAGCATTGGATAATCCATTCAGACACCAACCTGTGCAAATGAAGCTGCAAAAAAAAGGGAAGGCAAATCAGATCTTGTGCAAAACGTCAGGGATGCATAGTAATGATCCAAAATTAATGGAAGTTTCAGTGTGCTTACCTCCAGCTTGTTGGAAGGCAAAGAGATTAGATGGATCAGGATAACCTTGCTGCTCCAGTAAGTTTGAAAAAAAATGAAAGCAACACAGTTAGCTTTACAGAATCAAAATGGTCCAGCAATAAGTGTAAGCACAAGTATCAACCACCAACCTGAGAGGGCCTAGGGCGTTGTTCTGTAGGCAATGATGGATTTGTGAAATCTCTGAGGAAGGAAAAAGGGAAATAAAATGCATCACAAAAAGAAGGACATAACCGCTAAATTGTGGCATGTGAACTTTGCAAGATGGAACAATTATCTAAAGGTGGCGGCCTTAATCTGGCAGGAATGAAAAAGCCAATATTACCTAGATCGAGTCGTTGTTGTAGTGGACTTGCAGTTCATTAAGACTGAATATTCGATAAAAAGAAAACAAGAAATTAAGTTATAGAAAGTGAGACCAAATTTAAAAATGTGATAGGTTACAGCTCATACTTTGAATATTGAATGTCTAGCTGGCAGCAACCATCATATATGTTCCTTCCTGGGATATTTTTTGTTTGTGTAAGAATAAAGTGATGCAGGATATACATGCACAGTAAGGACATTGGCTGAACAATATAAATATTATTATTACATGCAAAGAACCAAATGCTTCCACAGCTTCTTGGCGTGAATGAAACTGAATAAGAGCTTGAAAACCTGCATCAGTTAGCAAATAATAAAGAACCTTAAAGATCACAAATTGGGGTAGATGGTTAAGTTTGTGAAGACTTTTGGCTCAAAAATCATTCCAATTTGTAACCCAGACAGCAAGTTTTGGATGTACGAGCAGTACCAGTCATTTGCAAGCGCATCTAAAACTTATAACTAATAGCTATGTTACAGCACATAATGTTGGTAGCGGTTAAATCTGTTGTTCTTACTTTTTGAAACAGGGTGCCAGTGAACCAACATTAATACATATAAAGCTCATATCAATTGCTAAATCCACGTTATCATTCACATGCAATCTGCAAGGGAATCAGAAAATGTATACCAGGTGCACGTGTGACGTGTGCGTCGTGAAAAGAGAGAAAGAGAGAGCAGGAAAATCTAACCAGCTGACTTTTGAAATGTGACAATCTTCTCCACAAATCCATAAGCTTTGAATACTTGATGTAGAACCTCCACTGTTATAGGATAGATCATGTGGTGGATAGTAACTAAGAGGATTCGGTTGGGTTCGAGACTCCTGAGGCCAAGCAGCAACAAGCACAACACCGAGACAGAAAAGAGGAGATAGAAAGAAAAGAATAAATAGGGAGGAATGTGTATAACTAGTTGGAAAAAAATAAGAGAGCAGATATGTGATACAATCTAACTCTACAAGTGGAGGCAGAAAGATATAAAATTTCAATCAATACACTTTTCTAACAATTAGTTGCACCTGCCAATAGAGATCCAGTTTTACCGCTGCTACCTCATCGCCAACTTTTAAGAACCTTCTCCCATCCTTAGCCATCATCACAAAAAAATAATAACCTAGCACAGTTTTGTTTGAAATGGAATACTGATGATGGAGGAACTACAGGCAGCTACTTCAATTGAAATCAAACCAAGCCAAAAAAGCCCCCAAGCAAGCAAGCACAACCCCCCCAACCCACCCACCCAAAAAAAAAAAAAAAAATGTAGGCATTCCAGCAACTAAACCAGTACCATGGAGTCTCGGGAAGTGTAAATGGGTGTTTTGCAGGAACATATTATTAAAAAAATCAACACTACATAAACTAAAAGCATGCTCTCACACAAATAGTGGACCCAGATAAGAAATTTGACCTTTCCCCCTGTTAAACCACTGCACTATTATTTTCATGCCTACATGTTAGATGTGGTTAATTGATTATCATACAAACTAATGCCAACAAAGGTCAATATAAGAAAATAAAACAAAACATGATGCACTAACATGCATCAGTTACAGGGCCCATAGCATAATATCTAACATGAATCAGTTACAGCCAGGGCCTATAGTTAAAATAACATTGGTTCAGGTTTAGACTATATAAGGAAATACAATAATATAAACTAATTATACAAGTACATAATTGTGGCATACCTGATCAGAATTCCTTCCATGAGAGCTCTGGTCTGTGGTAAGCTCTTGGTGAGATGAGAATTGCATGTATACATTCCTTCCCCTAAAATGTAAAAACATGATGCACAAAAATGATAAATCACATATAAGATGGGATGTCAAACTCAATTGTTAAAAAAAAGGCTATACTTAAGTTCAACACTTGTCACAGCAGAAAGCCCAAAAAAAAAATATCATCAGCATCCATAAATTTACACACATTATCTGCCAGGCATATGGTCATGCATTTGCCAGCTTACATTGTAAATACATGTATGGATATCTCTTTTGGAGCCCTTGGCATCCATAAAGCATTGCAGCCAATACGCATAGACTACATTACCTTATGCTAGGTTGAACAGAAGTGTAATATTGCAGCGCACTCACGGAAGCATGTATGTCTTCCATCTGCAGAAGAGCCTGAGGCTCGAAACAACCACAAGTAAGCAATACATAGTCAATCTACTCAGTGAAGTGCTGCAAAGAAGAAATAACCCACTTGGTTCTTGGCACGCAACATGACGATCTTGGAGACCGCGCCGAACGGTTGCAGCAGCTGAAGGAGATCAGACTGCGAACACAACAGGAGGGTGGGGGAATATTAGTCAATAAAAAAAAATCAAATCTTTCGCATAAACCAAACAACCCATTCAAATTTGATCCCAAAAAGAACAAAACCTATAAGATTCAAAGATTCCCCTTTAACTGATCCCTACATACCTCGGCAATCTCGTGCCCGACGTTGCGGATGTGGATTACCTTGGACGGCTCCGACATCCTCCCGCACTGCAGCCAGGGGCGGATCCAGTAAGGGTTTAGGTTAGGGTTTCGGTGCTCAGCTTCGCACAGCATAAGGGAAGGGAAGAGAAAGGGGTGGGAGTACCTGGTGGGTGCTCGTCGCCGGCGAAGAGAAGAGGCCAACGAAAGCCTCAGCACCTGGCCTCGGGCGGCGGCGGCGGCGGCGGCGGCCCAAGAGTTGCCTGAGTAGCAGCGAGAGGGGAGCGAGACAGAGGGAAGAGGGATGCAGAGCAGCGGACGGGAGGGGGAACGGATGTTATAAATGCATCGACGGTGGGGGAAAAAAACGCACGGGGCTGTGTTTGCCTGTTTGGTTTGTTTCCGACGTCAGCCTGGAGGCGCTAAATCCCGTAAATCTTGTCGGATCAAAAGAGCTGCCCGACCACCCTCCCTCTGTTGGTTTATTTCAGCCCAATTTCTTCTTTTTTACAGAAAAATAAAACTTTATTATTATTAATTACCAGCGAGCCACTACAGTTTAGGAGTATAAAGTTCAAAATCTACATCTTGCGGTGCCTCCATGAGTTGGCAGCTGCTACACGATTAACATTAGAACATGTTATATTGAAGGGTCCTGGAGAAGCATCGTCATGTCGAAGGCTTGGTTTCCTAATGAATGTGCAATTGCATTTAGCCTTTCTATCCATTTAATCACTTGGATAGTTCTGTTGTTGATGTTGTTTTTGAATCTTTGAGTGAATGACTTGATTCTTCAATCTCCAGACAAGAAATTAGTTAGAACCTAATTGTTTGTGAGGAACGATGTCTGGTGCACTGATGTTAGCTGCCAGGGCTAGTGCAGCAGCTTCCCCATGAGCACTGAAGTGCAATCTTTGACCTGCACTTTGATGAAGGATTTTTAATGTCTTTCTGGGTCTAGGATAAAAATCCCAAGACCGCCATCCTTGAGCATGTGAGGGAAGAATCTGGTGTGGTAGACGCATCAGAATAACATCTGGCTCCTTGTCACAGCATTGGGTACCTACAAAAAAGTTGTTCTCGTGGCGTACATCTCCTGTTCGATTGGTCTCCGATGTTCTTAGTTCTTCCTTCAATGTTGTTTCCTGCAATAATAAGATTAGATTGATGCAAAGTTCAAAAAAAAAGATTAGATTGCTGCAATTGCAATGGTTATTGCACATTATGAGAACGTGGACTGATCCTGGCGGCGCATTCTAGTCCAGTCGGACTAATGCACAACCAATATCTGCCTCAACAACACGATGAACCTACAAAATAGACCATCTCCTCTTGTGGAAACATTCATCATTTCTGGCCTTCCAAATAAACCACAACATGGTTATAGTCCTACATAAAAGGTCATTAGGGTTTGAATCGGTGATAATTATAGCAATGGCCTGTTGTATACCATCTTGTTCATAGGGTAAAGAGAGGAAAAAAAGAGTGAGTTTGGCGGATAACTTTGTGTCTATGTTAGGCTGACAACTTCCCGGTTCTTTCTCCGTAGCCGACACTCTTCTTATGAGCCTCTATGCAAAGGTTACGATATTTGGAGAGATTAATTTATGCTTCCACGCTCTTTGTAAAATAGACCTAAACTCTTATGAGATACTTTTTGTGCCTGTTAGCCTAGTTTCTTTAGTGCGTCCCACGAATAATTGAAAAGGTCCCTTGTGGTTTTGGTAATTGAGTGTCAACATTAGGTGAACTAATATGTGTGATTGAGATAATACAGGGAGATTAGTTCGCGTGTGGTGACGCAATGAAGGAGCTTTATTGCATATGAAACATGACATGGAGTCATGTGACCACGGTGGTGAAAGATCAAGACAAGGCTTGGCTTGATGGACCGGTTGCAAGTGTGAAGGGCAAGTCGGCGGTGAAGCGATGGACCGCAAAGGCGGTGAAGCTTGAGGCAAGACTTGGCGTAAACGGACGGACCTTAGCGGTGAAAGAGCAAGTGAGGTCAAGATCGATGGACCAATAGTGTCACGTGATGATATGAAGTGGATCATATCAATTGGTGATCGTGTTGGTGCATGTGTTGTATCGGCACTGGAGATGGAGCGGAATGGAAATCGCAAGGCAAAGGTATAACCTATAGGGCATTTCATTTCGCGGTCATTGGTGCTTAGAGAAGTTTATGACCGGGTTTAGGATAGATGGCGTTACTATCAAGAGGGCAAACTTGTTTGCATATCGGTCATCTAGTGCCACTTGAGCGATCTAACTGCGATGTGTTAGGATCGAGTGGCATGCTAAGAGCTAACCCGTCCCCTTGAAATGATTGTGAAAATGCTAACACACATGCACATGGTGATGTACACTTGGTGGTGTTGGCACATTTGCAAAAGGCGGCGGTGATTGCAAGGTTGAGTTGGGTTTGGGAACCGCTCATCCTCCGCCGAGCTTGCGAGGCGGGATCAACGCTTTCGAGAAAATGAGTTGCATATTTTCTATTGCGCGGGATGCATCGTGGTGGTGAAAACATGCTATTCCTCGTGCTCAAGTTGGTATACTTGTTGGATAGCATGTCGAAGCAAAGCGACGGAGTTTCGCAGGAAAAGGGCGGCACGGACGAAGCGGAGAAGCCGGCCGGACGCGACCTTGGCCAGGGCCTTCCGGTCGGGTTCGATCGAGAATTCGAGAGCATGTTTTCGGGGTCATCGTCCGGGATCGACCGGACGCACCACCGGAAGCTCGGCCGGGGCCTTCGGGTTGCCGTTGGTCGTGGGGCCAAGGACTTTGTCCTATGTGACCGAAGCATCATTGGAGCGACCGGACGCTTTGACCGGACTTCGGCCGGTGAGTCCGGTCGGTCGGTCGTCGACGCTGCCAGAACTGGATCTTTCCTCCCAACGCTCTATTTGACTTGGGCCCTATTTATACTTGCTTTGGTCGGCCATGGCGGGGGTGCCGAGCATAATTTGGGCCTTGGTGGCTTGTGTTGTGGTGCTTGAGAGCCCTTCCACTCACTCTAACTTGATAGTGTTCATCCGATTGAGTGAGAGAGCGATTCTAGTGCGATTGCTTTGAGAGATTGCATCGTGTGGCACTAGGTGATCGTGTTGCAAGCCGGTGTGCTTGTTGCTCTTGGAGGTTGCCACCTCCTAGGCGGCTTGGTGGCAAGAGACTTCGTAAAACGCATAGCGGAGATTGTGCGGTGCTCGGAAGGAGGATTTGTGAGAGGTTTCGTGCTCACCTCGCGGGGATCGCTAAGGCGACACTACTAGAGCGTGTCGGTGAGTACCTCCCTTGTGCGTGTGGTGTCTTGCGGTGCCTTGAGAGGCTCACTTGAGAGCGGTGTCTTGCGGTGCCTTGCGGGCGTGCCTTGAGGGGCAAGTGATCGGAGAATCACCCAGAAGAACCATCTAGGTGAAACACCAAAGGAACCACCCAAGGTGTTGGTCGACACAACGAGGAGTAGGGGAAGTTGGCAAGCTTCCGATACCTCGATAAAAAATCACCGGTGTCAACTTGTCTACTCATCTCGGTGGTTTGCATTCTCTAAATCACAAGCCGTATTTACATTCATATATACCTTGTGCTTGTGCTTGTGGAGTAGCTCTTGCAATTACTAGCTTGTGTAGCTTATTAGTTGCTTTGCTTAGTTTGTGTAGCTAAGTATTTTGAGCCTTTGGGTTAGGCGTGTGTTGCCTTGTCCTTAGTGCATCTAGTGAGCTTAGGATTGGCTTTGTGCTTTTGCTCATTAGAATTGTGTAGGAGCTCACCCTTGTTTGAAGTACTAGTGCATAGGTTTGTGTGACCTTGTAATAGAATCGGTTAGGAGCTCAAGCTAGGCTTATCACCTCATTTGCTTTGTGTAGGATCTTTTGTGAGGTGATTTAGAGTCATAGCTAGAGGGGTGAAGTCTTGGCTAAATGAATAGTATCAATTCCGCATTATATTTGTTTAGCCGGCGCAATTAGTTTTAGTAAGGACTATTCACCCCCCCTCTAGTCCCCATCTCGACCTTACAATAATTCAGTCCGGTAGAGTGTATCATGTTTCAAGCCTCCATCCGGTCCACACACACTTCTGGCGCTATGCGGGATCTGGGACATTCTTTTTTTTGTTGCTCATGACAAGCTGTCATGGGTCTCGTACCTATCGATATCTCGGTTCTTTTTTTTTTGGTTATATGTTCTTTGGCCACCCGTGATCCTGTAGAATTTGAGATAGCGGAGACTTGGGGGATTAAGTAGGGTAGAATTGCGGGTGGACGCCCCAATTCAGGTGGGGTTGGTGGTGTTGACCTCTGCTCCAAGATAAATTTGGTTGAACCGAGAGATGGCGCATGGGTTTTGTTGAGGAGGTGGGGGAGGTAGTGGGTGAGGCTGGGTTGTTGGAGAGGTAAGCCCTACCCTTTTTCTTGGGCTCAGGTTGGCCTAGTGGGGACGGCCGGCTAACCTGGCGTGTTTTCTCACCGTATTGCCTGGCTGCGAGGTGTTCCTCCACTTTGCAAAGCTCTTCCACGGCCTCTTCGCCCTGCGCCCGATGATCCTTAGCCATTGCCTTCCCTCGCGCCTCCGGATGCCTCTTCCTTTACGCCACTTGGCGCTTGTAGGTTGTTCAAGGCTTGGAGACCTTGTGTAGCTTCTTCCTCTTCATGTTTCCGCGGAGGGCCTCGAGGGTTGCATTGGTGGTGGCGGGAGCTACAACTATTGTATTACCGATTGCTAGACAACTGATCTGTGACCTGTTGCGGTGTTCGTTGCTGACGGAGGTCCTATAAAGGCACTCGCTCTGGTGGAGATAATGACTACAAGGGCATTGGTCTAAGGGTCCTCGACCACGGCGGAGGGCGAAGGCCCGGTCCCTTGTGGACCGTCTCCCCCTCTGCTCTAGGTTGAAGGCTGGCATGGCCTTTAGATTTTGTTCGATCCCATGGGCCGCGCCAACTGTGGAGTTCACACCTGCCCTTCTACCCTCGCTGGCGAAGCAGGGGGAGAAGGGGTGAGGGTTTACCACAGGATAGAATGCAATGAACGAGAAGTAGGTATACACCTCACCTCTACCTACACCCTCGTTGGAGCTGCCGAGGGTGGAAGTGAGCAAGGTTCAAAAATAATTATAGATCGACAAACTTGCGGAGGTGATATGTGAAATTGATTAAATGGCCATAAATTCAGCCACCAACCGACCCCCTCTTTCGCATTGCTCTCGGGTATTTATAGAAAGCGTCCGCCCAATCCAACGACCAACAACCAAGACTACGGTTATAACGAACACCAACTAAACATACCTAGGTGAGGAGAAAAGTGAAGCTTAATTAGGTGCAGCAAGGCGACCCGGCGACCACGCCAGGGCGGACTGTAGGGAGTGCCCAAGCGTTGCCTTCAAGAAGGGATCGGCGTCAAGCGCCGATAACGCTAGAGAGAGCACCAAAAGGTCTTTCGACCCCACCCGCACGACGAACCGTAACTCCTCGAGGCGCTTCCAAAGGAGGCCAAAGGTGCAGCTACGCCACCGTCGCCGCTTAGCCGGGCTCTAAAGTAATGCCTCCAAGGAGGACACGACGTCAAGGCGCCCGCCATTGCTCGTCCCGTGAAGCTGGACAGGGCTTTCACCCGGAACCAAGTGAGAGTTGCTTGCACGCTTCTTCGCAACGCCCATGCCGGTGAGTGGCCCAGTCAAGACATTATTTACACAATTCGACTTCATCATTCTTATATGCCGGTGCAAGCTTATATCATGCTCACAATATCTTGATCTAAGGGCTGCTACGCATAACCATGGGTATCAGAGTCTAAAGAATCAAACATCAATACATTATTTACACTTCTGGTGGATTAAATTGTGCTACGTAAAATCTAATAATGCAAGTTAAGACTAATACAAACAACCAATCAATCTAAATTACTATCTATATCTTGCAGGCTAATACCGTTCGACATTTGCAGCTTCCACGCATGCGAGCACATTAAGTGCCATCTATCTACTTCTATATGATCTATGCCTCGCTCTAAATGCAAATCTTAATCTGCAAATCCATCCTAACTTTACAATCTTACATACGCGTATGAGCTGATTGTCCCGATCGTCTCGCCTTGCTCGCCTTTGCATGGACGACGGCAATCACCCCGTCGGCCGCTCTTTTTTTCTCCTTCTTCTCGCCCTCCGGTGGATCACGATCCGCGTGGCCCTCGGCGCCACCGGCCGTAAGCCGTCCCGGTTCCGTGTCTCTGTAAATATCCGCCAGTAACCCGGAACCTCGGCCTCTTCCTCGCCTCCCCGCGGATGATGCCGCCGTCGCGACGATCCTTCTTCTCCATGGGAAACCGTTGAGCGGCGTTCCTTCGACGACAACTCTCCACCACCACAACCTTCTCCTCCTCCTTCTCCACCACGTCAGCCGCCGTGGCGCTGCAGCACGCCAAGCTGTCCATGCCCTTGATATCATCCGTCTCGCCGCCACCGTTGCCATCGTCCTTCCCAGCGGCAGGAATCCTCCCGGCGTTCCTCTTGCGGCGGCTATCCACCGCCGCTTCCTTCTCCTTCTCCTTCTCCTTCGTGCCGCACTTGACGCTGTCCGCGCTCTTGCTCTCTGACCCGGCGTCGTCGTCAGCGGCGGCAGCACCATCACCTCCGCTCAGCTGGATGAGCTGCTCCGCGGCTTCCAGGTCGAGCTGGTCCGTGCCCGCCGGCGCCACTGAACATGACCCGGCCATAGGCTGGACCACCGCCTCCGGGAACATAGCCGCCCGCCGACAGCCGACGAACCAGATGATGGATGGATCGAGGACGATGATCGACGACGATGAGGACGGAGATCGATCGAGGCGCATCTAGCGGTCGTAAAATAGCGTGAGGCGGGTGCGGCTTTGGACGGTGTGCGTGCTAATATTGGAGACGACGGCGTGTTGGGAGACTCCGAGAGGGGGAGGGAGGTGCCGAGGAAAGACTCGGAAGGTAGCACGAAGTAGACGAGACGCGGCGCGGCCTTCCCGGCTATTGAGGCTTTGCTTGCATTGGAGAGGCTTGGAGCCTTGGACTTGTGCGTTTGGCCCGCCTAAATTTAGAAGCCTTCGCTGCTAGCTGCGACACCTTCAGTGTTTGATTTGATGTCGACTTGGACCCCTTCCAACACTGATTGAGTATATATATAATATGTTGTTATCGGACCCTGTTGGGAGTATATCACACGGTCGTCTGGGGGAGTTTGTGAAAATGGTTATTTCTATACTCTTGTTATAGTTGGCCATTTGGCCCGCGGCACGCTGCCCGGTCGAGGCCGGTACCTGGCCCGCCCGGTCCGTATGTCACCGCGGGCCATGGGCGCTGCCTTCTACCCGTGGCACGGTGCGGTCCGGCCGGTGGGAGAGGTTGGCCCGGTGGCGGCCCATTAAATTTTGGCCCAATGACATATATATACTGGAATGTTATTCTCTCTAATCCTAATTCCTCTCTTCACTCTCCCAGACTGATCGATCGATTGGCCGGCGCCATCTCTCCCCCCGGTCACCTCCCTCTCCCGGCCACCACCCTCCCCGGCCAGCAGCGGCTGGCCCGAGGCTGCGGCTCCCCATCCGGCGGCGGGCCTTGTACCGGCTGCTAGCCGTCGCCAAATAAGGGCGCGGCAGCGGCGTTGGCAAATGGCACTGGCGCTAGGCGGCCGGCCCAGCCGGCGTAAAGAAGGGTGATCGGCCGCGGGCTCGCCCGACTTGGGTGGTCTCGGCCGCCCGTGGCCGGTAAAATGGCCCACGAACCGGGCCATGGGCGGGGCGCCGCCCGGCATCGGGTGGAGGTATCGCCGGCGACGCCGCCCGCGTGGCCGGCCGTTGACATCTATAACTCTTGTATATACCAATGTTGAAGAGGCTGTCATAAGAGTCAGTTTTTTCATAGGCTACGTCGAAACAGAGTGTTGAGACTCAAAAATGTCTCATGGTGAATTATAGACATCTCCAATAAGTTATATATACATTATATATATGTTGTGGTAAGTGGCGTGTGAGAAAACACCACAGAAAACATGTGTAGACCAATCGATTTAGCCGACTTTTGCATTCGGCTTAGATGACTCTGGCAGTTCGACTCACCTAGTCCAGTCGGCTAGGACACTTGTCTAAGCCGGTGAAAAACGGCTAAGCCGACTCATGTTTCGAAACTAACTAGGTTACACCCAAAAGTCTATTTTGACATATTTTTTTGACGCTTGGGAAGCTTGGATATTATGGTTTAATTTGGACTTGTTTCCTACTTGGATCACGACCAATTAATTTCCATCTATCAAATTCTTAGAAAGAACACATCTACTAGACCCTTTACCTCATTTTCCAACCCCTCTGTTTGTCGGTCACATTTTCCAGCGAGATTCAGTGGCGTTCTAGACGGCCTTGATGGTGCTCGAACACTCTCCGCTGCACATACTCCTCTCCGACGGGTTTCTCCTGGAGAAGTTCGGGAGTCTATCGAGCCATGAATGGGGTCAATATCGGCCTAACCGGCCTCAGTTTTGTTGATCACTGCGTTCTTGGTGCTATCTAGATTGTTTGCAACCTCTTGAGCGTGCTTTAGCTTGTGCTGGCATGTCACAGTATGTGGTTTGGACCCCCTCTGACGTTAAGAGAAGCGTCATAATTATATTATCAATAATAACAATACGTTTTCCACGGCGACCCAAGAGAACGCAGGACTCTAACACGCGGAACGAGTAGTTTGACCACCCATGGTGACGCATGCGCTGCTCTCCTCGCACTGGCTCGCCTTGACGGGGCCGTGTCGTCGTAGTGGCTGTGGCGGCATGCATTGACCTGGACCCAGCAGGAGCGAGTGCTTTGCACCGGCGGCGAATGATCCTAGGACGTCACTGTGGGGCTAAACGCGTACTAGATGGGGGATGATCAATCGCGTCAAAACTTCAGACAAACAAGAGTGGTCTCTGATAGTCTGATCTGTGCCGGTCTTCAGTCGTGTGTACAGTCAGAGAGTCAGGGCTCGGATCGGATCGGAGGTCTGGACTGGACGGAGACTACAGGTTCGTTCTGATAGCAACCTGTATGGATGAGCAGCCACGGCAATTCCAATTACGGTTCGTGTCCATTTGCGTGGTAGTTTCTGTCATCACTTGCGTCACCTGTTGCAGGTGATGATGCTCAGAAATATGACTACTATACTATTTTACAGTGTATGAAGATATATCCTGTTCGGCTGATTTCGGTTTGTGCTCGCTTTGGCTTATTTCAGTTATTAAATCAGCCAAAATCAGCAGAACAGGCTCATAGGTCTTCGGCGAAGACCTAGAAAGTTGTTAACAAAAATCGGCTAGTAAGATTAATTTAGAGCATATATATATAAATAGGTCTATGGTGCAGACCATGAAAGTTGCTAACTAGCAAAAATTGATGAAACATATATTGAC